>JAVQJD010006645.1:0-13384 GCA_036023655.1 Nannoperca australis
TCTTCAAATGTGAAGTGTTTACTGGTTTTCTTTGTCTTTTCTTATATGTCCTATCTACTGATTTTGGACATATATATATATATATATATATATATATATATACATACATATACACAGTCACCTTAAAGAAATGTTTCTGTTTCTACCCATTTCTGTGATCATGCAGGAGAGAAAACCAATAAATTATTTTTCAGAAATGATGGTTGTAGTCAATAACAGCATACTACGAATCTCTCCAACCATGATGAATGCAAAGAGACACATTTCTTTGTACATCGTCATCATCATATGTCATCCATTCTTGGATTTCTTATTCCAGTGCTTCCCCTTTTTAGACCCCTTCCAACAACTTCCTTCCTTTTTTAGACTGCATGTACGAGGCTCAAACATCTGATTTGGAGCTGTGGACTGGAAGGATTAAAGGGGGGCGAGGAGAGGGTTTGCTCCTCAGAAGGCAGCCTTAGCTATAGACACACTATCTTGATCAGTGAAACATTTAAATGTTGCTGATCTCAGAGAGGAACAGTTGGCCCACTGATCTCGCTGTGGCACACAGACGTGGCCTCTCACAGAGGAACAACATGAAAAAGCACAGTTTCTTTTACCAAGCCGCCAGGATTAAATGGAACTACTGTAGTACTGACCTCGAAAAGAAGGAAGTTACACAAGTACCACCAGTAAAAGAGAAGCTGAAACTTAGTGCAATAAACAAAGTGAACGTTTCAGTGTTTGTCAAAGAAAACAAAAAGGTCAGAGATGAGGATATCATATAAAAGGGAATAGTCAGTTGGGGACAAAATTATTGGTGAAATTCTTTCAAACTAGTATAACAAATGCACAAATGTATTCTGTACATGTTGCTTCTCTCTTTCTAGACTTCTAAACTATCTAGTTTCCCTCTTACAAGGCTGAGTGACTCAAGTCGAGCTATGCCTACTAAACAATAGTAGGCTAACAAGACAACAGATTTGCCACAAAGATTATCTTACAAAGATGAAAGATAAAACACACCAATGCTACTCCATGTCTCTGCCAAAACTTAAACCAGAAGTAACTTTGTATCTAGTTTTGACAATACTAAATGTATTAATGAAAAAAGGAGTAAAACATGGACATAATCTACACCCAGAGTTAAATTACTCTCCAACCCCACTTCAATCAAAACATTTTGTAGAAACACTATAGGTCAAATTTACTAGCCTAAATGGATATTTCACTTGTAGAAGCCTAACTAGAGAGGCCAGGAGGCAAAAATTAGACATTACAGAGAAATGTTGCTGGAAACCCAGTGATACACCAGCCAGCCTCCAAAAGTTTCTCTTTAACACTTCCCATGGTCATGTGCCTGTGTCTTGTGCCTCGTGGAGCACAGCCAGAGATCTGAGAAGTTTAAAGTCCAGCAGCCATACAACAGATGAGAGGAATCCCTAACAGAAAGTCAAGTGCAAAAGAAAGAGCAAGGACCATTTTGAAGGATGGGGGGCAGTAGTAAAGCAGGGAGTGTCACTGGGTGACTGAAATGTTAGCCAGAGGAGTCCAACACACTGACATCACTCTATTTGGATTAAGGAGCCACTTCACAGCACAAAGACAAGTGAGGCAGAGATGACAAACTCATTCAAATGTGATAACAGGGACACAATGTAGGGGCTTGTTGTCAAAGTTATGTGCTGAGTTAGAATGAACTCTTGGCTTATAAATTAGGTCAGTAAAGTTCATAGATAACCCCGATGTTCTCATCTCAGCAGATTGAAAGAAACCGTAGGAAATGGAAATGTTGGAGTGGCTCTACAAAGTGACAGGATGAAAAGTGAGGCAAGCAAAACCTTGAATGAACTAAGTAAAAGACAGACTGCTAGACAAATAGACAAAAAGCAGGCAGACAACTGACAGGGATAGACTGTCACGAAGGTGCTTCCAGTTTACTGGCTTGTTTTTACTACAGCGCAAGGATTGTGTCACATGAAGAGGGAGGGGAAAGCATGTGAGACCAAGGGATTACAAGAAAAGGGTATGGCAGAAAAGGAAAAGGGCCACTAAATATCCAAAGCACCACAGTCTCTCTTGGACAATTTGGGTAATAATTAACCCCAATCACTTTTAAAAGTATGTTGTTTTTTTTGTCAACATCAAAACGCTGCCTGGGCTACTTTCCAATGGTTAGCATCCCCCACCGCCACCACTTCTCAAACTGAAAGATTGTATGTTGAAAGACTACCTTCACTTGTCAAACTTTTTCACAATCAGTTATCCAGACAACCAAAAAGCAACTGCAAAAAGGGACCCTCTTTTTACAGCCAGAAGAGAGAAACTGCTCAAGTGATAGCGCGAGACAGACTGTGTGAGTAATATGGCGTAGAAAACGACTTGCCTCCTTTTCCAGGAGTGAAGTCCTGGCAAAAGCACAATGGCTCTAGAGGTGATACCGCCATGACTCACTCCCTCACATACACCTACATTTGGCTTGTTAAAACAGCTTAGCAGACTGGATTGTCATGTACTCAGCTTTAAAAGAAAATGAGTCTGACAGCCAGTAACCCCGTTTAACAATAAGAGCTGCTTTAACACTATCCAGTCAAAGATAAAGCTATATTTCATTTCTAGAATGGTTGTGTACTGTTTCAAAAAAAAAAAAATACCATGTTGAGTAACACCGTGAGCTGGTGGAAAAGGAGAAATCCTCCCCAGAATGATGCACAGTGCAGGCTTCTCTTATACAAATGAGACTGTGCAAACTTCTTTTCATGATTGGTGAATCTATAGATTATCTTCATATCATCATCATATGTCCCAAGACCCAGAGGAGATGTATTTGCTCTAAAAACTGTCCAAAACCAAAGGTAGGTAGGTCGGTCCATTTCCTGTTATGGAAGACACATTTCTTTGCCACACTAATTATTGCTCCAATAGATACTTCAAAAAGATAAAACCAATAGCAGTGAAGATGTGACAATATCACACACACATACACACCAGATAAACAAATATGATCTACATCTAATTACATTTCATTACAATAAATTTCATTCATTACAATAAATTTGGTTTAAATTCTGTTTGGTTGTTGAACTTTGAGCAAAAAACAAACAAAAAAAAAACAAAAAAAAACAAACAAAACAAAAACAAAACAAAAACATGTCAAGATAAACATTCATAGATTTCACTACCTGCTTGAAAGTACCAAAGTTCAAATTAAATCTTATCGTTTAGGGCACTGTCCTTATTATCTAATATAAATACACACTGTTTAGCGGCCTTCGGTACATGAGGATTCAATCAAACTGAAGCCCACATCCTGCACACCAACAGCAACCATTCACCCATAATTTCTTGACCAGTTATGGTATGGTACTTGACCAACTCCTGCAGTAGCCAGACATCACACCCACTTGACTGGAAAAAGAGCAGTTGTCTATAGTTCACTTGATATTTACACCGTCAAACAAGGTTCATTTGACATACAGACAAGCCTGTTTTTTTTTTGCTAAATAAAGAAATGTTAACATCATAATGTATGGTGTAAACTTAATTCTGCGTCATTAATGAGTAAAGAACACGTTATTAGAAATGTAACAAGTAGTCTGACTAGCTAACGTTAAAGACAGCTAACTTGTTGAACTTGGCTAACAACCAGCTGCGCTAATTTGGCTAACGTTAATGCTCGCTAACTACCTCGGTTAGCTAACTGTCCACTAGCATGGCAGGCAAGCTAAACAAACCCCCCCCCGCCCTCCCCTCCCCAATTTTAAACTTAACTTACATCTTTCTGTTCTTGTTTGATGTTGAACAGGTTGAGTCGCTGGAGTCGCGCTTTCATCCCATCCGCCATAAACTTTACGTAAACAAGATCTGAGTGGTAACTTCTCCTAAACTCGTGTCTGGCAGTGCAGGACACTTCGGTAAAATTTCATTGGAAAGTTGATTTTGCTCCCTGAAGCCGAGGATCCTGCGGTTAAACGTCAAGTTGACCAACATAAAACTATAACACAACCAGTTAAAAAAACTTCAAAGTAAAAGTATTCCAATCACTTCACAGGTATGCCCTTTACTCGCTACATGGATTTGCGTTTGTTTTGAAGGCAAACTGACCAACTTCCGACTTTATTCTAGCTAACTAGGGTTAGCTTGACGCAGCTAAATCCACCAATGCGTTGAGAGAATTGGGTGGACACGGTTCCTGTCCCGGGGCAGTCAAACTTTAGACGGTAGACTTTTGGGTGGTTTTCACTTTACCGTTACACGATTCAGATTGAGTCTAGTATCTTCGTAGACACAATCTGAATATAAACAGCTATTTCCTGTTTGCAGACAGAGTGGACCCGACCACGCAGGAATTAATTCCCCTGGGATGCACTTCAGCTGAGGGCTGGGAATGAATAGTGAACTTCATGGGCCAGAAGTTTCCAACAGTCTTTAAGACAAAGTCCTTTGGCCAACATTTGACACAGTTTTGTCCCAAGCTCCACAGCCTTATGCAGAACTGGTTACAGTTTGTTTTGTAGTTTACTTTGTCTGTGTAACTGCCATAAACTCTAATTTCCAAGTCTTCAAATAAAATAATATGAAAACTGCTTTAACTATGCCATATCCAATCACCCTCAATTTTTTTAACCATCTTGTAATGGGCACCACTACTTGCTATTAAATAGTGATTACATTTATTCAACAACAGAACTGGAAAACTAGTTACACCCACATATAGTTGCAGGACAAAATATTTAACAGCAAGTACAAACAACACAATAGTAAGCACACAGTCACATAGTCTTCGGCAAATATGTACTAATATCTAATAAAGATAAAGCAGTGGGGTTTGTAGTCTAAATTAGACGTTTTAGATTAGATTAGACTTTACTGTCAGATTCCTCAGAATTTTTCTGTCACAAGCAAATTCTCTCACATGAAAAATAAATGTAATATTGTCATTATAGTGTAATTAACATTTGACTACAAATTAAATTTGCAGATATCCTAATCTTAATAGTTCATTAATCACCATGAACCAACAGCCAAATCAAAACTAGCATATAATAGTACAATCAGAGGTCAACTGGTGAACACTGACAAGTGCTGAAAATAAATATTGTTTGTCAACAGTGACTTTTAATTGCCAAAATTGTGAGCAATGAAATACATTAAGAACAAGTAACTAAGCTGAATGTATCTGTGCCTGTAAACTGGCTAATCTTTAAATCATTAACAATAATATAGGTACAAGTAGTGTTACTGAAATATCTAATCTTCAGTCACTGCCATCTTTTCACTCGCAGGATAGGGATGAAGTAATAATAATTAATGTAATTAATTATATACAATTAACTACATAATCAAGAATAGATGGCTATTAGACACAAATTAGCAGCAACTGAAATCAAACAAACAAAAAAACACTGCAGCAAACACAAATTGAATTTATAAAATGTTCACAGTGAAGCATTGTGGATTTTGTACACATCAGTGGTGCCACCCAGTGGTTACTTTTTTCCCCACTCCAGGAGCAGCAGGGGAAACCCCACACACCCTGTGACAGTTTCTGTCCCCTGCCACAGAACAGGAAGTTTCTCTTTAACTCTGCAGTACTTAAATTATGCACAAATGGTACATTTTCCCATAATGATTGTGTTTTACCACACACAAAAAACTGTTTGTAACAGACTTCCCGTCCCATAACTCTATAACTCTTTATAGATTTAAACCTAACCTGACTTCATGCCCCCCCTTTAGCATTTATAAACACAATACAAACAAATATAATAAAACAATATAATGTATTTGTAAGCAAAGACAATTACATGTTTGTGTTTATTAGTGTACAGTAGTTGTTGACAATTATCGTTATAGTCTACTTCTACTGCATGCTGGATGAATGCTACTGTACCTTTAATTTTAGGCTGTACTGGCAGAAATGTGTGCGATTCATTTTCAGAAATCTACTTTTAGGTAGATAAAAAAAGTTATAATAAAGTACAGAAAACATGTAATTTTAAGTATCATTTACTTCTCCTGCATCTCCTACAGCTCTGTTCTTTAAATGTGAACCTTTACAAACACTTATTTGTGGCGCATGAACGTGTGATGTAAATTAAGCTGCTAGTGACTGTACCATCACATCCCCCACTTATAAGTGACAGTAATCGTGGATGCAGAGAGTGATTTTCTGTGTGTGTGTGTGTGAGTGTGGTTCAGTGTTTCCTGTGTAAAATGTTTATAGATCTAGTGGTGTGTGGTTTTGCTTCTGAGGGGCCGGGGAAGTTCCTTCGATTCCCATTCTAGTTCCTTGCAGCTCATGCACCTTTATTGTATTAAATATTAACTTAGCTCACATATATCTAAAAACTATAACAAGCATTGCACACATTATTCAGTGCGCATGTACAGTAAGTGTGTGTTTGTGTCTGTGTGCGTGTGTGTGTGTGTGTGTGTGCGTTAGCCCAGTGTGACAGAGCTAGAGCAACAGGTGGTCAACCTGACATCACCATCACATTTTTGTAAGGACTAAAAAAGAGAGAGAGAACACCCACATACATACACACACACACTTCACAACAGCAGCTGGGCCACAGGAAGTGGTTGCCATAGTAACATGGCTCTACATCCGGCTTGGTTAATGTAAACTAAGGCAAGTTACTCTCACTTAAGCAGTTACACACAGAACACATAACTGCAGTCATCACAACATATGTCTGTTCAAGTTTATACCACATACAATATATGCAGTGTGATATATACACATTCAATTTGCAGTACAGCACACAATACATGCTGGCTGTTCATATATGTGAAGTCTATGCAGGTTTTTGTTATGTGCCTGATGAGGAGCAAGAAAAACTATGTTAGATCAAGGTCTAATTTGGCCAACTCCTTAAAGTATTTGGTATGTCGGGCATGGCATGCAGTTAAGATGCTAGCAAATATCTCTGGTTTGACTCGGACACCAGCTGTAACATCACAGTGCACAGAGACCGATGCCAATGGCGTTCTTTGTGGAGCAAAGTTGAAAGGATTAGCGGTGAGAAGTGTTAGTCAGCAGAGCGTGCCAATGTGTGTGTATTTTATGTTTGTTGGCGTTTAAGTTGTGTACAGTGTACATGGACCTCCACTGCGCCGAAGCAAGATCCCGTTACTCTCAGTGGAAATGTCAGTACTGACGTGGTCCCACAGAATGCTCATATCTACAGCTCGAGACACCGGTGTTTAGTCTCATATCACCTGATTCATACACACACACACACCTACCTTGGTGCTGTCCTGGCACTGGAAGACATAGCAGGCACAGTTTACTGCGTCTCTGACCAGGCAGGCAAAGCTGCTGGGCTCCTGGCTGTTGTGAATTAGCTTAGTCACCTGGTGAGGACGACATTCAAACAGCACTGTGTGTGTCAGAGGGTCCCAGACAACTCCCTCTCCCAGAACGGACACACATCGCACCCATGATGCCGACACACACAGAAAAACTGATTTGAAAAACTGATTGCGGGTAGAGGGGTCCAACTGTCCACCTCCTCGACCTCCTGGACCTCCAGATCGCAACACAGCACCTGCATCCTTCTCTGCAGGCTGAGACCTGCTGATCTCAGCCACCACCCAGGGAAGCATGGCCATGGTGGTCAGGTGGTGCACTGGCAGACAACCAATCAATGTCAGTTTATATCGTACCTCCTCCTCCTCTCCTTCCTCTTCTCCTTCCTCCTCTACCTTTTCCCCCCATGTTGCAATCCTCTTCTTAGCAAAGGCGAGTTTCTCAGGACAGAGCGTGGAGGACGTGAGATGTGAAAGTGACGGACATGAGCGGTGGTTTGAAGTTATATTGGGACGGGGTTTCTCAGAACTCCGTGGCCTGGGGGGTTCATCTCTCCTGGCCTTCACTTCGAAGTAGAGTCCCTCCATGGCTGGTGTGTCCGGAGAGGCAGCTGTCTGCCTCTGCTTTTAACTGCAAAACGTCAGTCAGAGGACAGAGACATTTAAAGGGTAATATTTCTTACACCAAAAGGAAAAAGACAAGAAAATATACAAGCTACATGTATCATATCAGATTTCAAAGAATGATAGAAAGCAATCATTCTTTTCCCCCAAGAAAATCCAATTTAATGTTGTGCCTGGATGTGTGCTCCACTTTGTCACCTGTATAGAATCGGTCTTGCAGTGCAGTAGCCACAGGGTCATTTGGAGGGTACTACAAAATAACTACCGGGTGTTGTTTACCCAACCAGAAACACATGGCCTGACCTAGACTTTTACAGCCTCAAGGACACGCAAACACATGACACTTTAAAGGATCCTTTTTAGCCCGTCGCGAGTCAGATAGACAGGGGAGATGGAGGTCCCGCCTTACATAATCCACAAACGTGAACGACATTATAATTTTTTCTTCATTATAATCACCACGATCGCTGATAACAGAGGTGTGGCGTTACAATGTGTAACGTTAGGTGAAGTGGGGGAAATGTACAAGCTACAACGTCGAAACATTCATAGCGGGGCAGGATGAAAATGTTTCTTCACTATGGAATCAAAACGTCCACATCAAGTTACAGAGAAATAATCCCACAGCGGCTACTTACGTACCTCATATTTGACCTTGCAATACAAATAAATCCCTAACTTATACCAGCTGGGACAGTGCTGCGCGCAATACAGGTCGGTCCGCTGCACCAAAACAGCAACGGAAGTTAGAATGAGGTTTTACTAGCGATGAGCGCAGCCACACGACTTATTTGATCGGTTACTGTCATTTTACGCACGGTACAAGTTCTTTTTACGCACAAGGTTGCGCAGACTTTAAAGCGCGCACGGTTAATGTGTGCTATTACCAAGGTTGACTGTAGACATTTTAAACAATTTAACAGAATTTCCTCTGCTCCTCATGCCGGCACAGCCTCCTTACCTGTTCACTGTCTTATCCGACGTGTGCGGCGAGGAAGTGTAACTGAGGGAGGTTGGAGTGCATTCAAGAGCAACTACATTCGTGCACATACACACAGAAAGAGAGAGAGAGCTTCTCTCAGCCCTAGCGGTCTCTAGTTTGAGTTAAACATAGAAGACAAGGCAGACTCTACCCCCCCCTCGCTAAACTCAAATAGGGCATGACAAGTGCATGCTGCATGCATGCGCTGCCTGGGGATGCAGAGACGACGTGTCCACGCACAGTTAGAAAAACTCATTTATTGAGTAAAATTGCATTTTGGAATACAAGGCACACGAGGAACTGAGAGCCAATTACACATTTCGTGATCACTTAAATACTGGGAAGTAAAAGGGTCTTATTTGCGGTGTCGAGTCCCTTTGAGAGATCAATAATGAGCTCTGGGTGCATTTGAAAGCTTCATTTACAATATCTCCACTTGGTACTGTAAGCTTTTAGGCTTGGTCATCAAACTGGCAACACTGCAATGTTTTCCCACATCTGGCATTGATTTAAAACTTGAAATTATATTAAACCGTATATTATACCTTACTGAGATATTACACATTCAAAGTTACAACATCAGTTTCAGCATTTCTCATTTATATAGTACTCTGTAACTCTTCATATTGGCAGCCTTGCACTTGATACTAAAGCAATGTGGAATGTATAATTGAATATACAGCAATGTGTATCTTAACACCACCGTGAGACAGCAGGAATGACCGTAGCGGAAGAATGGTTTTACAGTTTAACGTCTCCAGCAGCTGAGGCAAAGTGAATGCCAAAGGAGTAGCTGCTATATATTGTTACTGCTGCTACCCTCCACAAACAGATGGATGGCGAAACAAACAATCTACTAAAGACAGATTCATTAGTAGGTAACAGTTACTCTGGGAAAATAAAAATGTAATGCATTATATCAAGAATCCCGTCCTCAAGTAATTAAGACATTGTGTGAAATGCTGGTCAGAAATGTATTAGTCAACTGGTCCTGTGTGTGATTGTGTGTGCTACTCCAGCTTGGGCTGCAGCTTATTCTTCTCTGGCTCGAAGAAGTTTTCAACAATGGCATCAACCAAGTCATCCAGTTCCTTCTTGAGCTGCGTCACATCACTGTCAAGAGACGGAGAAAGTGAAAGCAAAACAGGACATGATGAAGCAACTGTGTTCACAGAACTGGGGTTGCCATTTACAGTTTAAAGGTTTTATAGTTAAAACAATTAGCTGATCTATAGGAAACCCTATTTTGATCACCTGTTAAACGCTTGAATTCTTTGTTCCAGCTTCTCCAAGGTGAGTGTGTGCTGCTTTTCTTTGATATATATATAATTGTAAATTGACTATCTTTATGGTTCGGACTGTTGCTTGGACCAAACAAGACATGTAAAGCCATCAACTTGAACTGTGGGCAATCTATTCACTGTTTAAACAATTAATTGATAATCAAAATTATCATTAGTTGCTGCCCTACAGACAATCCTCACTTGCTGGCCTTTTTCTACAGTGACCCACCTGTTACCAGGAGCAGCACAGAGTTCAGTGTAGTATTTGATTTTTGGCTCAGTGCCACTGGTCCTCATGGTGGCCACACCCCCGTTGGAGAAGGTAAAGGTGATCATCTGGCTGGAACTGGAGGTGGGAAGAACCTGGCACACAAGAGGGAGGAGAGATAGATGGAAAAACATGATCTAAAAAGAAACGTCTGTTTGGAAGAACAGCTGATGTGCTTGAATACCAAAAGTCCCCATTTACACAAACATTTACATACAATGTAGCTCACATATTCTGGTTCTGCGCATATTTATGCACCTACCCCAACAAGTTAAACAACGGAACCTGGAAATGTGGGTTACTGAACATTTGCCAAATATCTCAGTATAGTCTTAGCACACTTAACCTTAAAAACACCTGCAGTTTAGATTTAAACCTGCCATAAAGAATTTTTCTGGGAAACAAAAATTTGTATAAAGTGTCGCTGCCACCCTTTGTGATCTGCATGGAAACAGTGCTCACAAATTGTTTTTGTGAAAAGGGCTATTTTATGAAAAACATTGTGTATTGGCGGACAATAACATTCTCGCAGGTGAAGGCAAAAACATAGAGGTTTGTCCTGCCATGAGTGGACATACTGTACATGCGTCCTTATGTGCACTTACAGCCTTGTTACTGGGCTGGTTGCTGTCATAGCCGGTGGTCAAGTCTCGTACAGCGGAAACGGTGAAGCTACCGCATTCAGTAGGATACGAGTCCTTCTGGTCACTGTAGCTGCGGAGGCGCTGGAACAGGCGGCGGATCACATCCTGGTCATGGCAGATGAAATAGGAGTTCTTAGTAATGTGGTAGCCGTACCTGACAATGAGGAGCAGAGGGAGACAGAGTCACAGTCTGCAGTTTCAGGCCACTTAGTAACAGAAACCAAAAGGCAGGTGAGAATAATGTGTCTTACTCTTCATAGATGGTAGTGAGCTGTTGAGAAAGGCTTGTGTTGTTCGTGGCCAGATAGGAAACCATCTCTCCTGCTATTGCTGCAGCACTCACTCCATCCTTGTCCAGTACAGAGGGACTACACATATACCCTGCAACACACGCACACGCTTTCAGTTCATCCCTGGTATGCATGAATGTCCAGCTGCTGCAGTCACTTGCTTCTGTTATTAACAGTGCGTGCAAAGGCATATGATTCCAAATACATTTGTGTAAATACATTTCAGGAGACATTGTCAGGCTTCTGAAGTAGTAGAAGAGAGCTGGCTTTGGGTTATCGGAAAAAAGAACAGTAGAAAAGGTTATACTGGTTATACTAAGGATTCATGACTCCTGACAGGAAGTTGAAGATACAGAGTAGGTTTTGCCGTCAGAGATACTGATTACAGTGGAAACTGCATATTTATTGTTTTAAAGACACATTACGATTTTATACATTTTAATTAAAATTAAATTTAAATGAAAAGTGCTTCAGTAAGAACAAAATGTTGGAATAATGACATTTCTATTCTTGGTCAGTACTTCTGGGACAATATAATTTACTTCCATGCATAGTATTTTTAACCTCTTTCTATAAAGCATTGTTTATTAACGGCCCACACCCCAGTTTAGATCTTGTGAGCAGGCAAAAGATGTGTGTGCACATACCTATAGCTTCCTCAAAGGCAAACAGGACAGTCTTGCCCTGGTCCAAAAGGTCTCTGGCTCTGTTTCCCATCCACTTGAAGCCTGTTAGCGTTTCCTGTTTCCAGTAGTGAGGGACACCATGGAAATGTTACCACATTTGCAAAGGTGAACAGACTAACTTAACTGTAAATTAATTGTATAGTAAACATCCATTGGCCCAACACTTTCTCCCTATTTTTTCTTAAATTAATCCAAGAGAAAATCACTTCCGATCAGATTCGTTTAGATCTGCTCCTTTAAAAAACTGCTTACACATTTCTAACAAATTATAGCTTCGAACTTGACTGTGTTACCTCAAAGTGGAAGCCTTCCTTGAGAGCAATGGCACGCAGTATCTTGGATGAGACGGTGCTCGACAGCATGTAGAGGTTTTTCACTGCAGCAGCATCAGTGTTTTGCTGTTTCCAGCAGCGGAACATCCACCAGCCGAGCAACGCTCCCAACTCATTACCGCTGAACACTCGCCACTGTCCACTGACGCACAGAGAGAGAGAGAGAGAGACAGAGACAGAGAGAGAGAGAGTTTATGGAAGTGCAGGCATGCAAGCAAACACTACCTGATTATGAACGGACATAATCTGTTTCTAGATTTAATGCTCTTTTTTGTTTTTGCCACTGGCAGCGATGTATTTACCTATAGCACTCGTGATTCATCACCAGCACTCATATTATTTGATACATCTTGTTGTTTTCGTCCATGATTCTATGCACTTTATTTAAAGCTCTTATTTGGAAGTCGCTTTGGATAAATGCTAAATGCCTAAATGTAATGTAAAGTAATGTAACTACCGTATATATCATCAGTGTGTGATGTTCAAAGCATTTCTACTGTCGTAATAATTATAATGTCTAACATTCAAGACACCAAGGTTCTTATTGGTTTGTAACGACGTGAGAAGAAGTTCATGATCTACAGTTACACATAAATGACACATGAAGGTTTTCTAAGGATGATTTAGATCATTTTGGACTCAACATATTTAACATTTCGCTGTTTCTGTCTGGCTTGTAGGAGGGTGAAATGAGGACGGAGAGAAAACGTGACAAGGAACCTAACCAGTGGGTATTTTTCAATTCAACATTCTACGTAATGTTAAAGGCTGAAATTAGCATCGTATTATTAATACAGACCTCTTCTGCTTCTCAGCAACGGCCAGTCGATCAGCATCTGGGTCATTCGCCAACACAACAGTGGCCCCCTCCCTCTCTGCCAGTGCAAATGACAGCGTCTGCAACACACACACACACACACACACACACACACACACACACACACACACACACACACACACACACACACACACACAC
>JAVQJD010006648.1:0-29546 GCA_036023655.1 Nannoperca australis
TCTGTGCATTATAGAGGGGGATACTTTTTGTGACAGACAGAGAAATGCGTGGGACTATCCGTTTTGTTTTGATAGCTGAATCATGTCTTACTTTACAAAGCATTGCTGATAAAACTACAAGACTGAAACGATTAATTAAAATATAGAAGTGTTGGTACTTTTCATTGAACTCACTCGGGTGAAATCGAAGCGTTGTAATGTAAGTCATCTCTAGATTTGAGAAAGTATCGTAGCTCAAATCTTGTCGAATGAACGCGCGCTCCCGCGGACAGGGGATACGGAAGTTGGCAGGGGGACTGAACTTGGCACGACACCTGTCCACAACATGAGGGATAACTCCCTGCGCGCGGTGTTACGTTCCCTCTTTGGCGCGACGCTCTTCTCTTCCTGGTCGCTGGTGTCGACAACATGCACAGCTACCAGCCCGTGGACTTCACACGGGGGCATCATCTTCTGGCCCGGATGTAACGCTGTGTCACTCAGGACTGACCGGACATGGGACTCGACGTTTTGCTGTACTGGCCGAATGTTATTGGTGAGAAACACCTGGCTGAATCAGAAGCAGCTGTATTGTGTACGTGTCACGTGCAGGAGCGTCAGTTCGCTGCGGCAGGGCAACGTGGTAACGAGGCTATACACGTACATGAACTAGACTGCTGACACGGTATCATTAGACTCAGATGCAGGTCACTAAGGAGTGATTTAAAGATGTCTCTGTGGTGATAAACAGTGATGTGTAGTTCCGTCACCTTGCTGTTCACTTGTCTCATCCAGGATACATTCGGATCGGCCTTGTGTTTGCTGCAGGGGCTGCCTTTGAGACACCAGCAGTCTTTGTCTGCCTGTACTCAGCTTCCGTAACACTTGATGGTAAAGTATCTGTGTGCCTGGTTGGAGCTGTGCTGATGGTAGATCATCGTTTACACCAACGTCATACTGGTTTATTTCTGACGTGTTGTATTGGAAATGTGTGCAGCACAATAAAGCTATTTTACAGGAGGAGAACCACGAGTAGGGATGGGTATCGTCAGCATCTTTGACATCATTAGGGGACTATCTAAACTTTGCTAGCTGTTGAATGAATTAACGATACGTAAATATCGACAGCAGTAGCGTTTGTCCAGGAGATTATTGATATTTCGGTACTGACCAGCCAGTTCTCCAGACCCATCCTTAACCACAGGTGTGTGATCCGTCTGTGCAGGAGTGGACGGCTGGCTGGCCAGGAGGCTGGACCAGAGCTCCAGGTTCGGGGCCTGGCTGGATGTAGTGGTGGACAACCTGGGCAGAGGCATGCTGTGGAGCCTGCTGTTTGAGGTCTGATGTTAGCAGAACATTCAACACATACAGTATGCACACGTTCACGCTAGGCTGTGTTGCTGTATTATTATCATAGAAGAAATGTTTTGTAAATGAGCCTCTTTCAGATTTACAGAATGACTACATATGGTGTCTGTGAAATGGTCACTGACATTTAAAGGACGGTCAGCTGGTACAATCCCCACATCCTATTACAGCAGCAGCAGCCTGTACTGTTTACAGCTGTCAGGATGGATTTGTCATGCTGTTCATGTCATATACTGTGCAGACCCTTCCAACAGAAGACAGGGAAATTATTCAAAAGAGGGCGGGTGATCGATCAAAAAATACCTAGCAAAGTCGAAAGAGATAGATCGGTACACCGAACAGCTCCCATTACAAGGATCTCATTGGCTGGGATGTTTCGAGCACAGCGCTCTTCCTCAGACTTCTGACAAATACAGGTGCCATCTTAAATACCCATAATCCATGTTACAAGCACGCAACACTAGTAAGACATACATTTAATATTAAACAAATAGTACACAGGTTAATATATCTAGGCTATATATATTTATATATATTATATAAAATATACGGAGAGGAAATCTCAGTATATACAAATAATGTACCCCCAGTAGTTTGTCTTCCATAAAGGACTAATAGCTGTCATACTACCTCAGTCTATTTATCTATTATTATACAGAACAACAAGTAACACCATATACGAGCACTCAAAAAGTAAGACCTTTAGGGGACAAAGAGTTCACATTTTAGGAGCACAGAGTTTCTATCTCCCCCTCTGTGGATGTTGCAACGCATCTGAGAGTGGAAGTGTTTGGTCCCGCCTTTGAAAAATGTACAGCAGCCACAGGACAAGATGTGACATTGTTTCTGATAATGCTGCAGTGCTCAGCTTTACAGATGATGTAGGACTAAACACATGTTTTCTTTAAATAGACCACCTTAAACCATGATGTTTATATATGAGGCTTACCTTCAAATCAACTGGTCAGTACATAATCCATCATGAATAAGTGTGTCATATCTACATTGTAGTGCAAGAGAGACTTCATAAGACTAGCAAACGTTTAGCCCCTGTAAATTGAATCACTGTTTTAAATACTGAAAGGGTAATGGAAATCAATGGCTGCCTGGAAGGTAGGAAAAACACAAAAAAGCCAAAAGAATGAAAACTGCAAAACATAATGAATATATAGTGTTGATCAAATTCACCCTGCCACATTTAAATAGTCGGCACAGCAGTTTTCTTTCAGTATGTATGAAAACATTTCTGGTGAGCTGATATTGTCATTTTTTGGTTTTCATTCATAAATTGTCATTTATGACTGAAAACAGGTGGATAAAAACGTTTTTGTGTAATACTCATTTTACCCACAAGAGGCCAAATGCACCACCACCCCATGTTCTAAATAGGACTAAAACATTCATGTTTTCTTCCAGGTGACTTTCACTTACACGTCTGCTTCAATACATTTCAATACATTTTCTCACTTGTCTCGGGGCTCCCAAGCAAAGTTACAAAGGTACCAATATTTTTGACCTATTGCATTTAAAATGGGCAGCAGAAAATATATACATCAATTGAATGGTGCTTTAAATCAGCATCTTGAAATGAAATCAGCCTGGTCTGTGCAGATTCATTTGTGCTGTTTTTACTAGTGACAGAATCCTACTTGTACATTTGATGGAGCACCTTCTACAAATGTACTGTACTGTATCTGAAATAGTGTTAATTGTGTGCTGTCTGATGTATGTGTTGTGTTGTAGTGGGGCTGGCTGGTGTCTGCGTTGGAGTGGTGTGTGTTTGTGTGTAACCACAACGCCAGAGGTGAGCACTGGAAGAACAGTTTCACCACCAGCCCTCGATTCGTGCAGGCCATCATGGCAAACGGTAACGTCTGTCACTGTCAAGAACTGATGCTGATACTGTAAGATGCATCAGACTCCATGAGAATGTTGTGTGTCCGGTGCTGTTAGGGTTTCGCACACCTCTTGGCACATGGGTGGTGAGCGGGCTGCACTGCCTCCCACTGTGGCTGTATGGGTATCAGTGGGGTTTACTGTCCCACTGGCTGTATCTGCCTCCCGGGATCCAGGCTGTGGGGACCATGCTGCTGGCTGCAGGCCGCCTGCTGGCTCTATCAGTGGAGGTAGAAGTCATAAACATCATGTTGAAGTTGTATTGTATGTCACACATCTGTTCCTGTGAAGCTGTCTCATCAGCATCCTACATGTTTGTCTGCAGATATGGTGTATATGGACACACATTGAATACCTCACCACTGACGAGCTGGAAGAGAAAAAGAACTGAAAGGCCCTCAGCAGAGTCAACTTATACCCTGCAATAATGCTGACATTATTGTTCCCCCACTGATATATGAACAATGGCCTCAGGCCACATTTGGTTATCTCCAAAGCTGGACGCATTCAGCCACTGCTGTGGGACAATTACCTTATTGTTCTACTCGCAAAAAGAACAGTATTTATTTCAGATGTGACCTACCTAATGTATCTGGACATTAAACTATGTGGCTGTTTTAGAGGTAACTAACAGTGACAATAGCATTCTGGCCTCTAACTTCAGTTACACAACAGGGAATGTGTATTTCTTTTCTTTTTAAACCAGTGGTTTTGTGTATGGCTGCTGAGAGTTACTGTGTTGTAACAGACAGTGGAAAGGAAGGGGCCCAAACCATGAAAAGCAGTCCCAGGCCACACGTACCTGTGTCTGTATATTGTATCTGAAACGGGTCCTAATGCGTGTAAGGGGGATTACATTACATTTAGGCATTTAGCAGATGCTTTTATCCAAAGCCACTTACAAGTGAGGAGGTGATCGGGGGTCAAACCCATGACCTTCTGGTTGATAAGATCTACAAATGAAGGATGGAAACGGGGTTGGGATATAAAACACATTTAATATTTACTTCCATCAACTGTTCTTGATGTTTGTGACATTTGTATGGGCACGTTTCACTTCACTGGGATGTGAATAAACTGCAATTCATGGAGAGAACACGAGAGAAGTGCATGTGGCGTTTGTGATCAGTGGTACAAGTTTTAATGTTTTTGCAGCTAACAGTGAAGCAGTAACAGGACAACAGTGAAACATCCCCTCGTCACATTTAGTGTCAATCATCTGAACACCTATGAGAACCCGGGCTTTTGGAGAGATCAAAGGCTCCTATTTTTAACTCTGTGCAGCTTTCCCAGCAAGAGAGAACGTGACATCAAGGCCAGATGAGACAGTTCAACTGGAGTTCACGTCAAAATCATTCAAAAAGAGCCTTTTTTTTTTAGAACTTACACAGGTGGTGCAAAGAAAAACCCATTGCAGAAGACGCAAAAAGGGCTTGCCAGTAATACTAACAGTGCAGTCTGGCACTTCAAAAGGACACGTGAGCTTCGAGTAAAAGCAGTCAGTGTTCTGGAGGAAAGAACTAAATGAATGTAGGATGGGTTAATCATGATATCGAACAGTGTAGGAGTATCTGAGGGTAGTGTTTTCCATTCAATTTGCAATTATTCACTTTGTGGGACAAGAAGATATGTGTTTATACTGTTTTCTGCACATTGTCCAAATAACCTTTTATCTTTCTATAGAACTGCTTGGAAATACAGACTGTAGGTAACATTCATTTCCACGTCTGCCCTGGAAAAATGTTCTCTCGTCTCCCAGAGGGAGGGAGGGTGCGCCTGTTCAAGTCGAAGCACCGAGCGCGCAGCTGAGTGTCCTTTTAAGGGGGCTAAGGCTGGACCTCCTCAGCTAGAGCCACTCACATCACTGCTAAAGAGGGAGACGTCCGACAGCACTGAAGCAGTAGCAAGGCAAAGCTCGTTTTCTTCATTCACTTAAAAAAACTAAAGAAACCGTGGGATACTTATGGAAGGCATCACATTGTCAGTAATGTTGCAGGTATCAGCGCCTGCATTCATTTTAAAGCTGGAGTCCATCAGTTGTTTCTCTACAAAGCTACAGATGTCAGGCTCGTCTCAGTTCATCCAGGAGCACAGATCTGACTACACTCATTTACAAAGGGTCACGACAAACTATTTCTCACTGACCTCTAACAGTATTTAGCCATGCAGATAGTTTTGGTGTCATCTCTTACTCGCGTCTGTCATCTCTGCCTCCACCCTGACACAATCAAAGTGAAGGGGATGTCTTTTCTACTACTGAAATATGTGTTACTCCACTTTTCTGTTCCAATGACCCGATCTGCAAGGCTGGACACCTCAACACCAGTGATGCCTAAACATACTACACTAAATTCTGTTCATCTTTTGAATACTGTATTGGTCATCATTAGCTTATTGCAGATACATCTGTATCGTGTATTACATGAAAAGTCGGCAGAGAAATGCCAGAGATGTTGTTGTTGCCATCACTTTGGTTGTCCACCAGAGAGCACTGACAACTCAATGTTTACACTCTGAAGTGTCTACTGTGAGTACGTATCATGGTCCAAATTCTCTATTAACCAAAAGTAGTTTAGGACATTTGTTTATTTTAGGTGGTTATGTAAAGAGAATATGTATTGGCACATATATTGGTTTTACATCCCCATATTGTAAATACTGGTGTCAGCCTTAAAAACCCACATTGGTTTGATACAGTCACATGCAAACACAGCAGACAAGCACTGCAGCACGAGAGCTGATTGAGATCAACCCTGTGGAGTTTTTTGCTATTTGAGCGTCCTGATCCTTTAAAAGTGCTAAATGTAGACCAGAAGCTGTCAATCAATAAGCATCACACTGGCAGGAAAGATCTGTCATTATATCATTTTCACTGACAAGAGTTACAACAAAGTTATCGTCACAGCGTTAACATTTTAAAAGCAGGGGTTCTTTTCCCCCATTGGTTCATTAGGATTTAAAACCAGCATCTTGAACTCAAGACAGTTCAGCTCTGTAGTGAAACAACTGATGGGAGTTTGGACAGGAAAGTCAGGATGATGGAAAAACATGGTCCAATTCAATTCAAAAGTCTGGAACTTTAATGCTATCTGACAGGAAGGAGTGCAGAGGAAAGGCCAGATGCACAGGTAAACTCACTCACTCACTCACAAAATATACATATATATAGTGTTGGTCCCCATTTTAGTGCCCTTAAGGGTATAATAGTTTATTTAGCACTTAGAAGTATGGGTCCGTCTACAGACAGATAACTGCAAGTTGGTGTAAGGCTGGTAATCATCAATGGAGCACTTGGGCACCCAGAGTTCTATCTGTGTATACTGACACTGACACACACACACACTCATACGTGAAGCCACTCCTTAAGATGAACACATAAAGGAGGCTTCTCCTCTGTACATGTAGCATCTTCCTCTTCTCACTCCCATCTGTGCCCCTTGTTTTAAAGTCATAGTGTGTTTAGTAGCCGCTTCTTTCGAGCTCATTGCCCCTCGGTAAGTGAAACAGAAACAAAGCCGGGCTACATAAACAAACTTTTGCATATAAATTATTGGCATGGGAATTATTCTACATCAGTACTGAACTGGAAAAAGAAATACATTGAAAACAGGGCCGGTGAAGCCTGTCGTGTGTAACATTATACCCACTGGTTCAACACATTCCACTGTTTGTAATCTCTCCACCAAGCAGTTCATAACAGTTTAAGAGTTTCTTACGGTGCACTTTCATTTCTTTGCAAAGGAAAAACTAAACAAGAAGCCTTCAACTGAAACTTAAGTGTACAATCTGCTGTATTATTTTACTGTACAAGTGTCAAAAATAGCTGACATTTTCCCATCTCTGATCTGCCGAGTGATGATGCTGATGGACATGGGTTGAGACGAGTCACAGGTGCGTGGGGTCCAGATACGGTCATGTACATAGCCCTGGAGAACATGGTTTTGATCCGTGATGAGTCTCATGGCATTCACAGCTACACTAGTTTAAATAGAAAAGCAAAAAATGTTCTCCGATTCCAAACTGAAAAGAAAAAGGCAAGCGAGACAAGAGAAGAGGAGAGGTAATTGGTCATCCTTCCAGGACGTTTGAGTTTTGTTTCTTCATTTGTTCCCCCTCAGCCGTGTGTCCTCTTTCTCCTGGAGAAATGCAACAGTCTGCTCTGTGGGGTGAAGCTGCCTCCAGTCTGGAGTTGCATCTTGGTGGTGTGTGTGGGTGTCGATGAGGTTTGATAACGGTGCCTTCTCTACTTTTTAATTCCAAGACTAAGTAAGTGTGTGTGTGTGTGTGTGTGTGTGTGTGTGTGTGTGTACTGGCAGCTGCAGTGACTACAAAGCCAACTGACTTGCCGGTGATGCTTGAATTTACTGTGTATTACTAATTAACTGTGTGCAACTGAAGCATCACATTTGGGCTTGTTGGGTTTCCTCACCAGGCTTAAACCCACGTGTCTTTTCCCCCCTCTCTTGCCTCATAAAATCAGCCGAGACAGGGGCGCATGGGCCCCAGGCTCTGAGCCAATAGGAAAGCTTGTACCACCTCCTGGGTCTGCTGGGGCGTAGTGTTGACGTCCTCCAGGGCATCTGCCACTGCAAACTGCCGGTCCCTCAGCCGGTTCCAGTTGGACAGTACGTTGTGGTATTCAAACACCTTCTCATAATTTCCCACTGAGTTGTACAGTTTGATCAGGCCTCTGTAGTCGTACTCCAGCCCGCTGTAACCCTCTCCAAACAGCTTCTTACCTGTGGAAGACGACACAGGAAACATCACGTATCATGTTTGGAATCAATCAACCCAAAACTATTTTAATCATTTGTTAATCGCACCAGTTTTTAAGCATAAATGCCAAACATTTCATCCTTTCAACTTGTCTTACATTATTGCACATTAATGTCTATGGGTTTTGGAAATCAACTTGGGCTCTAGACATTTTTGTCGTCTGATATTCAATTAGCTGCTTGAAGATAATCGTTTGGGGTGGCACAAATCATTCCATATAAATTACATGCTAATAGGGCTGCTAGTGGCTAACTTCAGGCCCCACCAAGCATTAGAGAGAGAGGCAGATCAAATCAGTCTGACTCAGCTGCCAGCTTTGGCTCACAACTCGGGTCATTTTTGGAGCGGCACCCCTGGGAGCAGACAAGAAAAACAAAATTTTCTGGAATCCATGAGACACAGGACTGACCACAGGCCTGTATCAAAGTCAGATCAGAGGGCTGTGCAGCTATTGCTGGGCTTACTCTAGGCTTTCTGGTATCTAGGAGCAGGCTTGGTAATCTATGCTGAATGGCTAACCTGCTCTGAACAGGTATGGTTACATAATTGGATGTAAACATGTAACTAGTCTGCTTCTTCAGCAGCTGACTGGAATTTTTTTTTTCTATTTTCAAAATCAAAAAGAGAAAAAGTGACATCCAGTTTGAAAGCCCCATCCATCCCTTCCCTGTGTCTGACCGATAGCGATGGAGCGCAGGTAGAGCCGCTCTGCATCTTCATACTGGTTCATGTCGTAGTTGTAAAGGGAGGCCAAGTGACCCACGGACAGAGCCACCTCGTAGTCCTCGTGGCCCAGAAGCTGTTCCTTGATCTGGATGGCTTTGATGTGCATCTCTTCTGCCTCCTTGTTACATGGACCCCCGTAAAAACAAATAGAGAGAGAGACAGAGACAGAGACAGAGAGAGAGAGAGAGAGAGAGAGAGAGAGAGAGAGATCACACATCAATGCAAAAATACAAAGGAAAAGCAGAAAGATTTAGTTTCTTTTCCAATGTGCAGCACATTTCCGGACATATCATTAGGCCTATGCAGGCATTAAGGTCTTTTCAGACGGGGGGCGATTGACAGGCGAGCGGGCCGGTAGGGAGGCGCCAGCAAAGTGACATTTGGAGCGACAAGCGGGCGCCACCTCGTGGAACTATCGTGGTTGTGCTGGTCTCACACACACGCTAACAGAGTGACACCGTTGAATTGTCTTGAACTTTCCTCTAGTTGAAGTTGTTTGGGAGTTTCCTGAAACAGGCCTATAACGGTTTTCTCAACTGAACTCGTTTGAAAGTTAGTAGTTATGTTATTTAATTTTAGACTTAATATTTTCTAGAAGATATATTTTATTATGTTGCTATAGCCTATAAACAGTTCCACCGCAGGTATACAGCAGTGCACAGATGTTGTTACCACGCATCTATGCTGGTGGTTACTCGCAGAATGCTTGCCTGCCTGTCTATTCACGAGGAGCGCAGTGAAATCTCAGGTAACACCTCTGCCTGGGATTTAAAAGTGGAGCCACAGCTACACAATTACTATTTCCAGTTGTTGTTTCAATGAAGTATCCGATTCTGGTGACAATAACACATCTCAAGCAATTTCTAGCTTCAAATACGGACCAACATTCAGTCTGTTGCTGCAATAGGAACCCATTACTGTCCAGTGGGATGAAAAAAGTGACACGTTAAGTTAGCGAAGCTCCAAAAACAGTTCAATTCGAAAACTTGAGGTCAAGCAGGGTCCTGCCTTAAGAATAATGTGTCTGCCCAGGCGCAGTACAGACAAAATGTATTCCAAGGTTTATCCGAAGCTAATATGAGCCTTCAATCTTCCAAGTTTGTCAAATCAAGTGGATGTGTTCCAAAGTTACGGCATTTTAGTACAAAATCTGTTACTGTCCCTCCACTGCAGCTCAACAAACAGGAAAACAAAGAGGGACCTTTAGGGAAGATATGATTGATTTGTGGAACTAATTGTGGCATTGTGATCAGGTTCTTACATTATATATCAGATTATTATTTTTGCATCATATGACATAGCTGGCAAAGAGCTCTGCGCTCCTTTTACTTCATTAGTTTCATGTTTTTGTCAATAAAATTTCTATTACATCCAGTCAGAACAATAACAAAAGAAACCATCATTGTTGGTCACAGACAGACAGACACACAGACAAAAGCCATTTCCATCCACCTTGAACTTCCTCATAGACTGGTAGAGTCGTCCTAGGTTGCCATAGTGCTTGGCTGTCTGGACGTTGAACTCTCCGAAGGCCTTCTTGGCCAGCTGCAATGAGGAGAGGTGAAGGTCATGAGCCTCCTGCAGAAGGCGCTCCTCTGTCTCCTTATTGTGGCAGTCGATGGCTATTTCCTCCAGAATCAAAGCTGAGGGGAACAAAGGATGTTGAAGCACTTATTAGACGACTGGCCAGCAGTTATCAGTGGATCCACAGCACCATGTCATTTTTGTGGCACCAAATGTGAAATTCATCAGTCACAGTCTCTGAAATATAAACAGCACTTCTTAAATATTCAGCGTCCTGTTTAGCTGATGACTGATGCTTCAGTACAAAGGACTCATCACTAGAACAAACCTCGGAGGGCCTTTACTCAATACGCACACCAAGATAATGAAGCGTGCTTTGGTGGGATGAAAAGGTTGTTTATTAATAAGATACCTTTTAGCTGAGCCATGGCCTCCTCAGAGCTCATTTATTGTTGACTCTGCATCTTTTAAACCTGACTTTTTAAAGCTCACTCCTTTTACATTTATAGATATAGATGTTTCTTTAAATGTGGGCACTTTGAAGAAACTGTAAATATTTCTTTCCCCCCCCGTACCCTCCACACAGTGGGCAGAAGCCCAGTATCTCCGGGGAACTTGTCTTACCTTTGACTCTCTTGGAGGAGGCCAGCAGCAGATGGTCCTCAGGCAGAATGTGAGTTATGATGTCTATGGCACGTTCTGCGTGGAATCTGAGGAACAAACACAGCAGCTGACACAAGCATGTCATGCCACTCACACTTGGCTAGGGACTGGATTTCATTCAGGATAAACACTTCCAAGAAAGACAAGTGTTTCCCTTAAAGAAAGTTGTTTTGAAGCTCTGATCAGAGTTAGAGAGGTCAGGGCATTACCCAATCCTGAAAAAGGAACTTTGTATGCAGCAAGGAGGAGTGTCACTAGAATCATCTTCCACTCAGCTCCTCGCTAAACTTATCAATGCTTTGGAATGTATAAAATGACACAAAGAAACAGAAATACCAGTACAGCAAGAAAACAGACCATCTCAGTACGAGTCACAGCCTTGCGCTTCATCTACAAGGAGTGTGGGTCTAATGTAATTAGCTGGCTGCTCTAATAATAGGAATAGTCCTGAGTATGTAGGATTCATTGTACTCACAGAGCGTTGTCAAATTTCCCAGAGCTGTACTGGTGAACGTATGAGGAGTAGGCCAGGTCTTCATGGGCTGTGGCAACGTGGATGTTCTTGCCCCCAAACACAGACTGTCGGATGTCCAGCGCTGTCTGGAGTTTGTACAGAAAGAAAGGACTTTTAATTAGATATGCATAATACGCAACACTGGTTTTTAATGAAATGGAGGACATGTACACATCTGTTGTCAATCACGCTCCTTACCTGGTAAATAGCAACTGATTGGCATATGTTGTCTACATTTAATAAGTAAAATCCATAATCTAGCAGCGTGTCGGAGTACTTGGGATGCTTGTGTCCAAAATGTTCTCTGTAAGACACCAAACAATTAATCAGAATTCATGATAACAAAAGGAGTTAGAACAAGGTTGAGTTCTTATAAAGACACAGCAGGTTACCTTGCTAGAAACACTGCGTGTTTGATCAGCTGCTCTGCTTTTCGGAACTCTCTCTTCACCACGCAGGCCTGCAGCGGAAACACAAGACAAACCGTCACACAATCACGTCTGCTGTTCTGTACATACATTCTGCACACTGTCCCAACACTAACCACTCAATCCCAGTCTTGTAATTCAGAACATAGCTAACCTTGGAGGCTTGCCGGAGGACATCAACCACTACTTTGACAGGCAGCCCCGGAGTAATTTCCTTCATAGCTTCTATACACCACCTGTATGCCTGGAAACCACAGGAAAAAGATCAACACACAATCCATCATTAAAACTAAAAGCACTTGCCTTTATTGTCTAGAAAATATAAGAGATACACAACATAATGCTCTCAGTCACTGGTGGTTACACATCCATACCTCATCATAGTGGCTTTTGGCGAAGAGCAAGGCACAAAGCTCGCCATATAGCGCTGCCTTGTTGGCCTGGTGGCCATGTTTGGCTAGTTTGTCCATGTAAGACTGAGCAAGCTTGAAGGTCTCCTCCCCCAGGTGGTACTTACAGTTTCCATTGCGGACATGAAGCAGCCTGTGGGGACAAGAGAGGGAAATAAGAACAATAACAATACATTACAAAATTAAATAGTACATTTTGTTGACAACCAAAACCTGAAAAAGAAAACGTTACACAGAGTAATAACTGCAGTTACACTGGTCAAAGTAGCATCGCCGAATAGGATAAACATGCTTTGTTAAAATCAACCTGCTTTGTTTTACTGAAACTAAAACTAAGAGACAGTGAGACTAATTTAGACATTCTACACTAGGTAGACCTGTCATCATAAATATAATAATATAATTGCGATAAATTAAATTATTGTCATTATAAAGCCATTTAAGATTTCCACAAGTGGCCCGAATGTCTAAAATTGGTGAGGTTCACTCCAACGTAAGAACGAAGATGGCTGCCACTGCCTTTCCCTGCTCAGAGCGTCCCAACAATCCCCCCAAAATCACCTAAATATAGTGCTACCCCACTTGAAATGAAATCTTTGTTGATGGTAAGGTAATGTTTAACTTTCATCCTTTGGAAGGTGTCCTGGGAGCATGGTGACTGGCAACATAGGAGTTTCAATTCAACTTTATTCATATAGCGCCATATCATAACAGAGTTATCTCAGGGCACTCAGGGCAGTGTTTCATTAAGCCTACCCAGAAAGTTTGAATTTTTTGTTTTTGGGACCTTCTTGAAGAAAGATGTCAATTACAACCTAACATCTGGCAACCAAACATCTGGCAGAGGAATCAGAGATTAAACAGCCGTTCAGAAAACAAAACAAAATTCAAGCAACATGGACAATGATTGGAAAAGTGTTCAACGGTTTAATGGACCACCAGAGCAACCCAAGGTGGTTGTGGTGAAAAATCTGAGAGATCTGGATCAATATAAGTGACAATGTTTATAGTCTGGGACAGAGCGGCATGCTGGGAGGTGTGCCCTGGCATGGAACAACACAACATCCATCATGGGACAGAAACATCTGCACCGTTTTATGGGTCTGTTTTGGTCATGTCATGTTGGAAAGCATGTTGGAAATCTTAGTTCAATTTTTTCTACTTAATAATATGACAGATGAGGATTTGTGTTTTCCTATTGAAGAAACTAACTGTAATGATCTAGGTGAGAAGATCATTACACTGTTGCTGTGTGTGTGTGTGTGTGTGTGTGTGTGTGTGTGTGTGTGAAGGAGCTGCTGAGCCCCACCCATGGTGAAACTCCGACACAGAGAGCAGATGGGAGGACAGTTTCAGCAGTTTGTTTCAGCTCCTTTCAGCTGAGGTGCAGTGAAAAAACACTCTGTGTCCAGTAATGGAGGGAAAACACTGCTGTTTATTCTGGATTCATGTGGGCTAAAATGTTGGTGACATTCTATGTAAATAAACATGCATGTAAACACAACAGGCAATATTGCAGCCAGTTAAAATGATCGAGGACATGTCCATATGATAAGTCGATAATGTAATTATCGTGACAGGCCTAACAAGAGATGTTTTAAAGGAATTCAAATCCTAGAAAACATTTCCTGCACGACATATATGAACCATAGAGTGAATGTCCAGAGGTTTTGATACTGACCTGACACAGCATTCCACAGCGCGGAAACAGTGCAGGACCTCACTGTGGAGCGTGCACAGCTGCAGGCATGACAGAAACACCTTCTCTGCATCCCCATACCAGCCCGCATCAGATAAGAAGCCACCTAAAAACCAAGAGACATCACATTACTCAGAGGAAAGATTGATTCAGCATCACAAGCACACATTCCCTTTAACCGGTCAATAAGCTGATTATTTTGCTGTATATTTTTATGTATTTACTTATTCTTGCACTACACAATGACAGACACTATATGTCAGGTTTATTTATTGTATGTTCTTTAGGTGAATATATTAGTATATTTTTATATTGGTTATATTTAGTTGTGTATGCACTGAGGGATTGAGAGTAACAATATTTCAATCCTCTGTATGTCCTGTACATGCTGCAGAATTGACAAATAAAGAAACCTAACCTAACCTAACCTGTGGGAACTGGTTGCTAAAGCATGTGTTATTTACACCATATTTCACAGTGCAAACTATGTGGGAGAGCAACACATCTCACTGTGTCTAATCTGGCAGCTATTTATTAAAGAGAGAAACTTGTATCTACAGTTTTAAACAGCAAACAAACTAGAAGCATGGTTCAATTGTAAAAAGAAACACATCAAGAGGTTCATTTAGATGATAACACAGCTATGAAAGGTGCATCCACCCAAGAGGTAAAGGAGAAGAAGTGGTAGACTTAAAGATGGCTATCAAACTGACATTTTCTTAGATTGTAGGAAAAATTACAACTGTTCGGCTGATTGCATTATTCCATTCCATCCAGCAGTAGTATTAAAAATAATCTCTAGAACCTGTGCTGATAGGCCAAAGGTTAGTAGCTTGTATAAAACCAGAGCTGGGGAATATCTTTACTCTCATCGTCAGTTATATGTGGTGCCAGTCAGTTTAGGTGTTGAGGTAGTATACCAAAGTATACACTGCTGTTCTTGCTTGTAGTTGTAGCTGTGGAGCTGAACTATGGCATGTTTGTTTACCATAGAGCTGATAGTTAAAAGGGCACAATCATCTATGAGCCCCTGATAGTAATTTAACCTCAGTTATTGTTTCACACCAATGAAAATGTGTCACTGTATAACATTGTCTATTCTTATATACTTAACAGTGCATCTATAGTAGTAATACATGTGGTATAATTAGATTACATGTGCTACATTTGCAATCACTAAAATGGTTTTGGAGCACTGGCAATGATCCAACCTATCTCTGATCCCTGATGTCTTTATCCTATCTGCTAAAGCTCAGATAGCATCAGTGGGAGGAATGAATGACCTCCACTTATTCACCCATTGTTTCTCTGTTCCTGTTAAACGCAAACTGTCTCAGAGTGTGTGTGGGAAACCCTCCGCCCCTCTACCCCAGCCTTTACCCAGCACAAAGCCGAACTGGATGGCCTTCTCTTTGACATGGGCGTCCGACTCTGCGATGTAGGAGCAGCGGCGGCTGAAGGAGTTTGCTAGAACTGAGGCCACTTTCACACCGTGGTCCATTAGAGCCTGAAAGCAGTGGTGCAGGAGGTGTCTGCAGGGAGGGGGAGGGGGCATGTAAGTGGAAGGCATAACTATTGAGTAATGATTAATAGATTGTTTCTTACATTTAAGTCTTTACTAAAAAACAGTAGTCATAACATCACAAACATCTGGCTGGTGAGCGACAATGTTAATGACTACTGCTATTGTATTCTCATTATTCCTATCAAAACAACAACATACAACACAAAAAGATAACATTACAGACAGAATCTCAATAAAGTACCATGCTTTTATACCAGGGCTAAGGAATGGATCAGCTTTATAATACTATATACTACCATCAGAATGTCTTCATTAGGTACTTTTGGTAACAGTGGTTACGGCAAGATATCCTATATCCTATCCTAACTATATACTCATCCAGTATTCAATGAATGCAGACTGCAGTTTTCAGCACGGCTTAGTCCCATTATGTCCTTACCTTTTGTCTGAAGCTCGCAGTACTTTAGCAAACACCTCCAGCTCACAGAACTCTCCTCCCAGCTGGCAGAGCCGGCCCTGCTGATAAAGCTGACATAGAAACGGAGGTATAAGGTCAGCACGGAGACTCACTGACAATAATATAGATGTCTCTTCCATCAGGACCACAGTGGTGAGTCTATAGGTAATAACTGATCGGATTAAGAAGGTTCAGGTGGGGACACAATGTCACAGCAGAAAGGTACCGAACGTCTCATCTGTGACTACAATGGTGGAGTTTCTGTCCTATTTTTCATCCTAGTTTCCATTGTAGGTGTTTAAGTGATTCTTTAAAATATGCTGTCTGCTGTTCAGGAGTTCAAACAAAAACATTTGCTGATGTCTAGCCTGTCATCAAAATGCAATGAGCTGGAAGTTGTTACATTCAGTGGCTCTACACAGTGGGCTCTACGGGGGGACATTGCGAGTCTCAGCAGTGTCTCTTCAACTGCAGTTATTGGGTTAAATCTCACTTAATGTCTGAGTGATGAGACTACAGGAGAAATCGGTTGCTTTTGTCCAAACAACCGATGAAGTCACATTGTTCACACCGGCCCTCTAGCAGCTAATTTATCAAGACAGTGGCGTTGTGGTCAACTGCCTGTGAAAGTTGGTGTCAATGGAGGAAAACAACTCCACAAACTGAAGAGTCTTGAGGATAACTTTCTGAGTGCCATTGTTACGCCATCATTGTATAATAGCTGCTTAGGTTTGAAACACTAACAGAATGCTTAGATTTCAGCATGTCAGAGGATTATCTTCTACAAGAGAGGAAAGGGTATACTGACAAACTCAATATTGTCGCTCTATCTCGGTGTCCCTTCTCCTTACGTTCTTTGTTGTAGAAATTATTCCAATAAATGCACGAGTAAACTTATATTTATGACTATTTGATTGAATCACCAGAAAAGATCAAATTCAGGCCTTGCATAGCTTAGTTAGCTTCCTTCAACCTCTGCACGTTGACTGTATATACTGGCTGGTGTCAACATCCCACAGTGTTCCCATTCTTTCTGCTGATGCCTCATGTCTGAATCCACTTTTGTTTTCTTAAAGGTTCAGTTTTGGGGTTCAGCAGCTTATAAAAACTTAGTTCTGGGTTCTTTACTCTGTTGCATCCAACCACACAACAGCTTTAGGTATGTTTCTGGTGTTTGCTAGCAGACCGAAGTCAATGGAAAACAATGAATTGATTCCTTTTAAACATAATTACACTATGTCTTTATATTGCCATGAAATTTACAGACATCCATGACTCCCCATGTTGCAGGCTGATGTTTTTAGTTTGTTCAATATGTAAAAGTGATGACATTTCCATCAGTCTCAGCTAATCTTTGTGCTAAGTGCAAATTAGCAAAACGTACGCATGTTAGAAGCAGGTTAGAATTGTCATTATGAGCATGTTAGCATGCTGCAGTACTGAACGGTCACTGCTAACCCTACTGCTGACCAGAGGAGGGCTACAGAGAGACATGTGATATTGTGACACAGGGTGTTACTGACCACATCATTTAACCTGCCAGTAACAGTTACTAGTACATTTTTGTACATACAAACACACACAAGTTTCCTGTATGACAGGGTCCCAGCGATGATAGCTTACTCTACCTACCAGCACCTTTAGATATAAAAATCTACTAAATACTTATGACAGATCTCTTGGGTCATCAAGTAAAGCTCTCCTGACTACACCTAGAAGAAATTCTAAATTATTGTCATTATTGCCCTGCTCTCTGGAATTTTTTTTAAACAACAGGGTTTACAGGGAAACATTTTAGAATCAGTATGACTATTATTCCCTTTTAATAATAATAATAATATTAATAATTATACCTTCTTTTCTCATTTCCATTGACTGTAATACCTTCTTATCTTATAAGCTTTTGTCATGTATGATCTTTTTGAAGCATATTAAGTCTACGCCTGTTGTATGAAATATGCTAAATAAATAAACTTGACTTGCTTACTCTCAACAATGGGCAATTCAGTGGCATTTTAAACTCTTCATGGGCTTCACCAGCTGGATTTTCCAGCGTTCCAAAAAATATCACTGCATCTCAGAAAAGATAGCAACATGGTTTAACCAACATTCCCATTACAAAGCAGACGTGAATGCATGAAAACCAAAGGTTTCACGGTAAATTATTCATTTATTCAATGAATTCATTTAACAAAGTCTCCCACTGTTGCCACACAAGACCAAAAAGTCCAGCAATTTACTGCATTATACAAAGTCTTGAAATGAAGTGCCTCAATACTTTTCCATGTGATGACTTTGTGTACATGCCCCACCTGAGTGCAACAAAACTAGGACGGTCATGAAGATCAATCAGGAAGCGCCTATTAAAGTATAACATGGCACTGGCAATGCAGATGATTGAGGGTAGTCAGTTCTATCCATCTGACAGAGAACCGTGATAAATGTAGCCAGCTAGCAACAAACTGATGCATCATCTTTTCCAAACAGTGCTTAATAAACGATGACTCTTCCAGGTTGACAGGACCAGGCTTTTCCCGGTAATAAATGCATATTTAGAATTCCACATTGACATCCAGTCCTAGAAATGGAATGTTGTCTTTGTCATCAATAAAATCTACACTCTTAGTAGACAATAATGGCTTTTAAAGCCATGGATTAAAATACTAATGACCAGAGCCATACTTACCACTGAGGACATAAAGCTCATGTCCTCAGTGGGAGGATGTGGAATGTGGACATTTTAGCACTCCGGGTGGCACTTTATACTTTCATCACTTATAATCAGTGCATCAGGGCCTGTGCCTACCGGTACTTTTTTTATTGGGTTCCAATGAATCCAGGTACATTCATTCAGACCAGATTGATCTTTGACCTTCATAAAGAAGCGTGCAGAAGGGGCAGAATGTAATGGTGTCCTCCAGCGATTTAAGAGATGGAATATTTGATTCAATCAACTGTAGGAAAACATATATTTTTTTATTCCTCTATTGCCACCAAAATCTATTGTTGGTGAATAGTACCATCACAGTACAGTACAAATGGTATTTGGTCATAATGGTAGTTTAATGTCACCTGGTTCACTGCATGTTCTCAAAACCTATCCCAAAGTGGACCACATCCACAGAATCTCAACATTATACACATAAAGAGATTATTTTCACAGTTCTCATACATTCAGATTACCGGCTAGTATTGATCTTGAGAGCAGATCCTAGTGTATAGGACTTGTTACAGGCCGCCACTGTTATCCTATGGTTGAAGAAACAGATGCCCAAAAAGCAAGCAGTATTTATGACCTCAGGATTTCTAAAATTCTGGTCCTGATTATGGCCCAACAGCGACACTGTTTTCAACGTGGCCTTTTCAAAACCAATTGTTTTCAGATTTAATATATTGCTTTGTGTTTGCCGTCTATGGCGAAATGACAGCTGACTCGTCAAAAAAGCTCAGCTCTGATGTAACAAGTACATTTCCCTGTATAGGAAGACTAATTTAAATGAAGTAAGTTCAGTACAGATTCTTGATAACAACAAACCCACAAAACACTTACTTTATAGGACATCTTTGACACAATTCACTCTGATGTAACGTTAATTAGCTACAGAATCAATGTCGTGTTATGCCTTCTAATTCAGCAACCGTTCATTATACAGATACACAAAAGAGGCATCTTACATTTGAGGAAAATGTAAGCCAGTGTACGCTATTGGTTAGTTAGTTAACCCAGAAAAAAAGCAGTTTTTATCTTCAAGAGCTAGCGTAACTGTAATTTAGCTAACGTTAGCAACAATGTTAGCAGCTGATTAGACAAACTCGTACAGTCCGGAGACTGACAGATATACCTGAGCCTCTTGGTTGGTAACTCTTACCTTATAATAGACATCGAACTGTATATTTTCTGGGAGCGAACGTATGTCCCTTCTTGAACGGCTGTAGTTGTCCACAACAGCCGAGATAGCGGTGTTGTACAGTGTTTCTGGGATCCATTCGAGCTCCACCGCAGCCATGTTGTTTTCCCTCTCCAAAAAAACCCCAGCAGCTACAGCCCTCCCCAACTCTCCCTACATTCGCTACCCTTGCTGCGATTAAAGTACTTCCTCCGCAAGTCTTCATAAAACATCCGCTTCAAATTGAGGCTACAAATAATCGTACTACCGCTAAGTTACCGCTACAATTCTAAAAACCGCTGTTTAATTTCCATTTTCTCCTTCATCTCCAATTATTCGTCGACCCTACAGCAGTTCCGTGCGCCCGTCCAGACGCTGGTGCTGACGCAGTGACGTAATTGTGCGGTCGATAGGTTTTATGTTGATGAAGAAAAGTCTTATTTGGTTCGCTTTAGAATTGTGTTCACATTCTCATACAAAAACTACTCTGTTACTGTGTGTATTCTCTAAATCTTGTTTTTATTAAAGGTTTCTCATTTTACATAACACAGCCTGCCCACCCATAAATACATAAATTCTGATTAAAACATCTTCAGCAGTAAATGTACATACAAGGAGAGAGGCATCCATACAATCCATACAGTGTAGCATGGCTTTTTTTGAATTTATGTGAACTTGTCCAGTTCTTAGTTTGTTTGTTTCATATTTACTATGAGTAAAATGATTAAACCTCTTACACGATTTATTTACAAACATACTCACACTAAAGCTGAAAGTTACAAATAACAGAAGGTGTCTCAGTCCAATGAGGGCTATACCTACATTATACTGACGAACTGAAAATTATGATGTATATTGACTTTTATTAAAAGGCACATTTACAGTCTTGGGTTTGTATTTGTTCTGTTATTATTTAAATCAATGTAAAATATAATATTAAACATATATACTGACTTATTATTATGCAATTATTGTTTTATCTTTATCCAGAGAAACAAAACATAATGAAACACACAAACTGCGTTCTCTTCCATTGCCTCTATAGACTGCAGCACCGTATTGTGTCTATATATTGATAAGCACACGTTTGAAACTTGTTTATTAATTCATGATACATTTACATTGCAGAGGCAAACGTGTCCTCCATGTTATGCTTAATTGCGTTTCCATCTACTCAGAAAACTTTATGGCTTTATGGCTTTTTTGCCAAAATGGCACACACTCAAGACCTCTCCATATTCGCCAAAGAAATAAACAGATGTGCATTTGACTGGTTCTTATCTATACTGTGTCAATCATAACTCTTTGAAGAATGTAGGGTTACAATCTAATCGACATGTAGCATCAGCAGCAGGAGTATGTGTTGTATTTACAGTCCAGTTTTATGCACAACTTCCACTGTGGATACCTTCATGTATTATCTCAATCTTTGGACACGCTGGCATCTAATGGTTAATTAACTGTTAGAATCTTTATTTTATTTTCATTCTTGATTCAAAGAATCTCACAGTTTTACTAAAATCCTCAAGCTGAAGTTAAACTAAACAAGTGAAGTGTTCAGTAAACTAAAGGTACAGTCTCTTTATCTTTCTATGTCTAACGGACGGTATTTTTATGTAAATATTTTTACTGCACCGAGATCCTCCCAGTGGCACTCAATCTACAGTTGCAACATGCCTCCCCCCACTTGCTGTCAACTAGGTTGGGGCCAAATGACACAGAGTGCCTCATGGTGCCACAAGCCGTCACACTGTGCCACTAGCTACCACAGAATGCCACTTGCGGCCACAGAGGTTCACTAGCTGCCAGAGTCGTCTAGTGTTTTATATCTATGTAACCAGTGCAATGAATAACATAGCACACACAGTGTATGAAAACTCTGATATACATATCGAACATAGTAGCAGTATAAGCCTGATAGTATTATAGTATTATTAAGTATTATAAATCTCTAAAATTATTGTACGTGTTGCGACAAACATCTGTTGCTGACAATAAAGCTCTGTTTGCTCAATGTTGCTGCCTGATGTGATCCTCCTCTTGAATCTCTGATCGACATGGTTCCTCATTATTGTTTTTTATGCAGTTCAGCTGCTACATATTTAATGTAACCTTCAGCTGGTTTACTATTGAAGAATCTTCATGTTATATCACTGAGGGCAAACACTCTCATAGAACACAAAATCATTTTGCATGTCTGAATTTTTCATTTTATTTTATTTTATTCAATATCAAAGCAGTCAAGTGTAGGAAGACAGGTGCGGAAGGTGGTTCAGTGTCTTCAGTGGACTGCTGTGGTGCTGGAGCACCTGCCTTGTGATATCAAAAACAAGTGGATCCTTCTCTTAGTCTGCAGTCAGTGTCTCCCGATCTTCACTTATAATAATGAACCAAGAAGTGTCACACATAGGTTATTTGTGTCTACAACACATTTGTAGGCTTCCCCTTTGACACTATTGAAACAATTAAACATTATTAAAGAAGGTAGCTGTAAGAATTATCATTAGCATGTTCATTTTAGCTAACATATGTTGTTTTCCCTGGTTTAAATTGAAATCTGTTTCTTGGACATTTTTTGTTAGTTAGAAACTCAAACCTCCCTTTTGTATCCACAGTAAACAACATAAGCTGCTCAGGTGGTGGAGTAAGATCAAATAAGACAAATATAGTTAGGAAGACAGGCAAATCATCTTTAAAAAATATATATATATATATATTATGATGATACACAGTAACCTATTACTTCTCTGTCTTTATTTCACAGCTTACTCTAAATCACTATTGTCAGAAGCTCATATACTGTTTTTACATTTACATTGAGGCATTTAGCAGACGCTTTTATCCAAAGCGACTTCCAGGAGCAACTGGGGGGTTCAGTGTCTTGCTCAAGGACACTTTGACACATGGACAGGAGGAGCCAGGGATCGAACTACCAACCCTACAGTTGATGGACAACCTGCCCTATCCCCTGCGGAAGCTCAGGTGATCAAGTAAGATTGATAAAGGTTAACCATAAAAGGTTACCTCACATACAATACTTATCATGTCAATATATTATGACCTATTCTAAGTCACCCCTTTCACTTGTCAATGTCACTTGTCTTCCTTTAAATCCAGGGTTAGTGGGTTGATTTCCAGGTTCCTCTATTTTCAAAAATAGTAGTGTGTATGTGTGTACGTACTATGTAAACATAGTGTGTTGCCAGCCATTCATTTTCATCTGCCATCAATGAGCTTCACTGGCAGGACTTGTCACATGGAAAGTTCATGTCAGGCACTCCCAGTTACAGCCCTGACTGTGCAAACCCTGGACCAACCAATAGGACTCACTACTGGGATGACAAAGAACATTGTGTTCACTGTCCTGCCAGATGCAAAGGCTACATGTACAGGGTGTCAACGCAAGGGCTACCTGGTAATTAGTCAGATGCAAAGACCAACCGTCAGGATGAAAGAAATGTGGAGATGTGGAGATGGTGCAAATAGGCAAGATGCTACCTGGGGTGTCTTCAGCCCTGACAGACGCAAATGCTATCTCTGGAATCACTGGTCCAGTGGTATGGTAATCAGGAAGGATAATGGTCAACATGCTGATGGCTCCAGGAGAATTGTCAGCCAAGTAAAGCATCAGCATCACCAAGACCAAACACCTCAAGTTCAGGGATCTCAATCCCATCTTCTTCAGCCACACAAGGATCAGTCTGAAGAGCAGCATAAGGATAAGCTAAAGGAGTATGGAGCCAGAACAGTGACAGTTACATTTGGCTTTGAAAACAAAACGAGAACTTGATATTTTTTACATTCTGATGTGTTTTTCAAGAACAATGTTCAGATTTTTTCTTCGTGTTATTCTTTTTTCTAATTTTTACGATGTCAGTCTTTCGGTTTCAGCTCCCTTTCACTGTATTGGCGTGGAGAGGAGGGGTTTGATGGGAGGGGCAAGGAGCGTGTGATTTGTATAATCTGCATACAAATGAGAGAATGTCACTCTTCACTGTTCCTGAACCAGCCGTCCTATCGTCCGCTTACAAGCCTCCTACAGCGATGGCCAGACTTGACTGGAAGTGCAACACTGAGGCTGTCTACAGGAAGGGACAGAGCAGACTTTACTTTTTGAGAAAGCTCAGAACGTGTGAAGCAAGATGTTGCATATCTTTTACCAGTCATTTGTTGCAAGTGCAATTCTCCTGTAGCCATCAGTTGGGGCAGCAGCATCAGGGCCAGTGGCACTAAGAGGCTAAACAAGCTGATTATGAAGGCAGGTCCTGGGCTGGGGACTGCTCTGGAGCCCCTGGAGGAGGGTGATTCAATTCAATTCAATTAAAAAAACTTTATTTGTTGCCGGGGGGCAATTAAAGACGGCTTCATGGGGCAGGTAGCCCTTCCACATAAAACAGCATAGAAAAACATACAGTGCAAAACAATGAGTGCTAAATTTAAATAAATACAGTTTTAAAGGTGCAAATGGTGTGAAAAAATGGCAGTGAAGTAGAAAGATGCGCAAAAGGCAGTATGAGTATACATTTTATGAGTTTCACAGTAGAGAGGGAAAGAAGGAGAGGGAAAGGGTGAAAGAGAGAGGAGGGAGAGGGTGAGATAGACAGAGGGGGGAGACAGGGGGGGAGAGAGATAAACTGGGGTAGAGGGAGAAAGAGAGGAGGGAGAGGGTGAGATAGAGGGGGAGACAGAGATGGGGAGAGAGAGCAAGGTGGGAAGATGATGGGGGGGACAGAGATAGAGAGGAGGAGAGGGATGTTGCACAAAATGCTCAGAATAATGGACAATGTTTCACATCCCCTGCACAACCTACTGGTCAGACAGCAAGGCACATTCAGTTGGAGGTTCTTGCTATTTATCTGTAATGAGGACAGCTACAGGAAGTCTGTATATGACTCCCCCTGGGCCAGGAGAGGAGACTTATCCTAAGAGTGGCAATGGATAACATACTGATTTGTAAATATATATTTGTTAATTGTATTTTCTTGTTATGCTGATTTATTGGTCATTCCTTTTTTTTTAAATGCAACAATATAATTTCCACTTTACTCATAGTCATTGTTTGATTTCAAATCAAAAGTGTTGGAGTTCAGAAACAAGGAAAACCACTGTCTGAAATACTCTTATGCAATACGGTATACATCAAGCATTGTTAGTAATTCCCCGCGTTTCTCTTCCTGTCGCTGCTGGGGTCGGGGCCCAGCCTCTAGAGGGCAACAGCTGCACGGCGCCGCAACGTCCACGTGCTAGAAGAAGATAGCTCGTGACGTCAGCGCGTTTGAGCATGCCTACTACGCTCGGACATAAACAAAGACAGGACGCGGCGCTGCACTCCCTTTTCATTTTATATGTTAACAGTACCGAAGAATTGGAGAGCAGCTTATTTCTGGAGCCATGGAAAACGCATTATTGATGCGAGTAAGTGTGTTTACCGACCAAGGAGGCAGGAAATACATGGAAGATGTGACCGAGGTCATAGTAGAGCCCGAGCCGGGAGAAGACGAGCCGACGTCGGGTGAGGTAGAAGAGAGCAGTGGGGGATACTGTGCGGTCAATTCTCTGGCTGGGGACACGCATCCAGACCGGACTGGTAAACCCGTGGAGTCCCCACATGTTTCAGATGCACCGTGTGAACATATGCGAATGGAAGACCCTAGTATATCAATGGAAACATCTTTACCGGGAGCTCAGCCGAGCACCAGTCGTCCCCGTCGTTCCGTTGCGTTCTTTGCCGTGTTTGACGGACACGGAGGTCGCGAGGCTGCGCAGTTTGCACGAGAATTTTTGTGGGAGTTTATGAAGAAGCAGCGGGGCTTCTGGTCGGACAGTGACCGGGAGGTCTGCTCCGCTATACGCAAAGGATTTGTAGCGTGCCACCACGCTATGTGGAAAAAGCTACGTAAGTTTACCGACAGTTTACTAAGTTCTGACCTATAATGTTGCCACCTCTCAGTATAGACTGCTTTACCCAATAAGACCTCAAATTTTGACTTTAGTCTACGGCCTACACCCGTAAAGTTTGGACTTGTTTATCGACCACTGCTAGCTCAGGCGGAATCTGAATCCACCCAGAGATTCTATGAGCTCAGTGCAGTATCTGTTTTGGCTATGTGAATTGTCAAAAAGGCCAACTTCAACGTATTGGCACCGTGTTTAGTTTTAGTTTCGGTTGCTATTTAAATACAAAATGATTTATGGGGCTGACTGTTTTAGCAACCAAAGGCAACAGAGCTAACATCCACCGGGTCCACTCAGACAAAGCTCGCTACAGACACAGACAGCCCGTGTCTCCTCAAGTTATTGTCTGTAAAGTACACGTAGTCGGTCAGTATTTTATTGCATGTCCCTTTAACTAACTGTTTTGTCGTATATTTGGTTATATTTGTGTATTTCGTCATTAGCCAGTGTGCTACGCCGTACGAACACCGGTAGCCTCCGCCGGTGTCTGCCGGGATATGCCTGGGCATGTCATCTGGTTTACAGCTGCTCTCACAGGGTCTCTACACAGTGTCTGTAACGCTCATGTCTGACTTTGATTACATTATAAAGACTTGCTCCAGATCAGACAGATCTGTGTCCAGTGAACTCACCTTAAGGTCACAGTGCTGTCGTCATGATCAGTACGTCTGTGATTAGCAATAAATGAACAAGAGATCATTTTAGGAGCATTTCTTTTCAGCCCATCATTTAGCTGTAATGTTAAATGTGTAGTTCAATGTACTTCGGGGGATTATGCGGTTAGCAGTCTATAGGCAGTAAATGGTTATTCGTTCAGTAAGTATATTCATTTTCTCTCTTTAATCTTCTCAGCTGAATGGCCAAAGACACTTACAGGCCTTCCGAGCACATCGGGTACCACAGCCAGTGTAGTGGTCATCCGAGGAAACCGTATGTATGTGGCCCACGTTGGGGACTCTGCAGTGGTTCTAGGGGTCCAGGATGACCCCTCAATCCCATTCATCAAAGCTGTGGAAGTCACACAAGACCACAAACCTGAACTACCTAGAGAGAAGGAGCGTATTGAAGGTCTGGGAGGGAGGTAAGGCTATACCCACAAGACACACTGCCTTTACAATGTATTCAAATATAGTATGAACGCTCATAATGTTTTCTGATGTTGCATGCATTCTGTACTGGAAAGAGTATGTTTGCAGCCACATTGGGTCAAATTGTTGATCCTGAACTGTGACGGTATACGTTAAAGTACACGCTGTGGTAAATGGTGTAAATTCAGGGTAAATGTAAGGATATTTCTTGGACCAAGACAAATAAAAGTTTTGTAACTGCTCATTCATTCTCACGACTCTGCACCCAGTGATAGGACCCTCAGTGGCTTGACAACAACCCAACTTTTATACTTACATGAAAGGGTACATTTTACAGCTTTAAGGGGGATTTATATTTGTGCTTACGGCATTGGGATAGAACCTATGCATGTAGCTGTAGGTAATCGGTCTTTACTACATAGCATATAACAGGATATACAGACAACAAGTGTTGCTTTAAAATCATATGACTCCAAACATTAGGCCTGGGCAACAGGAATGGAATCTAACATCAATCACATTTAATATACATGAATAAGTGATTATCATTATATGTGTTGGGGGATGCAACTTGAATTCAACATGTCGATGTTCCCTGTGATGCACGTCCAAGCGGACAAGCTGAAGTCTTCAAATATGGGCCTTTTAATAATTCCAGAAACCTTTCTTTGTAACTGTATTGCGGTCTGTGAGCAAATCCCTAGTGAATCACCTACCACACAAGTGACACCGATTGATTTGTCAGTTTAGGTTTGCAGGTAGCGAAAGACCAAAATGTGCAGCACAGTGGATTTAAAGTGAAAGATGAGACATCTTGTTGTTTTCGATCATGGTTCTGTGCACTTAAAGCTCTTATTTGGAAGTCGCTCTGGATAAAAGAGTCTGCTAAATGTAATGTAATAAGATAAATAATAGTATAACAAGCACTAACAGGTGTTTGACATAATTAGCTATGGCAATAAGGGAGGGCATCTCTTTATATTCTTTCAGATACTCAATAGTAGTGTTGAAGGAAAATCAGATCTAATGGAAACGGACATGTTTCCATGTGATATCAGATAGAATGCTGGGATATTTTGTCAGATACTACTTTCAGCGCTTTCAGTTTTATTAGGTATATTTTTACCTACCCTTCCAGGTTCCTGCATTAACTGAATGAAGATGCATTAAAGTGGAACAATGTTTTTGCATTACATGTAGTGAATTGTCATTATAGACGACATCAAAAATGTCTTAGAGTGAGTTACACCAATGAGGATTAACTCTTAATTTAAAGCCATTTATTTAAATGTTTGTAATTGTAAACCTTTCTGTAAACGCACACCTTTATCAGAAGGGTAATAAACAGAGTTCAGTCAACACCTTCGTTTCTCTCCTCTATCTGCTAACAGTGTGATCAAGAAATCTGGAGTGAACCGGGTCGTCTGGAAGAGGCCAAGGCTCAGTCACAACGGCCCAGTCCGTCGGAGCACTGTCATTGACCAGATACCATTTTTGGCAGTAGCCCGAGCTCTAGGTAGGAGATGCAGCCATGACAGTTATCTCAGTGAATAACACGCCACTCCAAGTTTTATTTCAAACAGCTGCATCCCTACAGCCTCATTGTGGAGAGTGCTTGTCAAGACCAGTATGTCTTCTCTGCGACAGGTGATCTGTGGAGCTATGACTTCTACAGCGGGGAGTTTGTGGTTTCTCCAGAGCCTGACACTTGTGTGGTGACCCTTGACCCCAGAAAACACCGCTACATTGTCCTTGGCAGCGATGGTCTTTGGAACATGGTGCCACCTCAAGAGGCTATCTCCATGTGTCAGAACAACGACGAGGCAATGGTGAGTGGAGCGCTACATCAGCAAAGACTTGTTTGTGTAAAGGGTTGATTACTTTTTAGCTTTTATCATTTGGGGTGGCTTCCTTTCCTACCTGCATGGATTGTGGTCTGTTGTAGGCTAGATAAGCAAGCTTGATCAAAAGGCCTATAGTGATAATCCAATAGAGCAAAGTCCACGTCAGATCATGTCAGTGTAATAACGGCCTATTCATGCCGCAGGCCCCGTGTGGGGTATCAAGCGCCCGGCAGCTGGTCAGCCACGCTCTGCTGCGGTGGCGCCAGCGCATGTTGCGCGCTGACAACACCAGCGCCATCGTTATTGCTCTGCAGGAGCCAGGGACCTGCCAGGACATCCTGCACCACGAGGAGGTGCTGCTCGACTTAGCCAAGGTGTCTCAGTGTCCTCCCACCTCCGTATCCCGCGCAGACACACCTCTCCTTCAGGTAAGGACAGGATGACAACAAACACACAGCACAGTTGCTTTATTGGTTAGGTATGTGTACATACTAGGAATTTGACTCCGGTATTTATCTCACTCTTAATATACATACATGCAGTAGACAAACAATGTACAAGAATAAAGTGCAAATGAGCAGAGTGCAAGGAATAAATATAACTATGGTTTATGTACAGGGTGCTTAATTTACATGAGGTAATGATATTGTGACATGTATGATACCATATATACAAAATATATAAGATGTACAGCTTGTATTACTTGTTGTGGACAGTGCAGTGAACATTTGTGTCCCAGGGTTATAGCACATGAATTGATCCAGATGCTATGAGACTGGTCTCAACTGTTCATCGTGGTGATGGCCT
>JAVQJD010006650.1:0-14400 GCA_036023655.1 Nannoperca australis
TTAAAGTTAAGACTAGTTTAAAGTCATCTTCATTGAAAAGTACAGTGCTTTTCCTTCAAAAATAAGGACATTTCAATGTGACCCCAAACTTTTGAACGGTAGTGTATATATAAATATATCATACATTACAATTACAAGAGCAATAAAAAGGCCTATCCTGAATAGGAAGGATGGGATGTATGATAGTTATCTTAAAACATTCCCACATTCATCAGAGGAATCGCTTTGGGGAATATATTGTGAGAAAATCGATACCCCTGTAGATGGGAGATCTGATTCTTTAAATGGTGTATTTGAGGAACAAAAAAACTTGTGAGGCACAGGGAAATCCCAAAATACAATAATACGACATCCAAATATTAATATAGCTTACATGATAAAACATATCCTCACAATGGCAGACAATATCTTTTATTAGCTGAATTTATGATTAAGCTTGAGAAATACAGACATTTGGAGCTCCACTATGTTGCAGTAAGTTTGCATTATTACAACTATGGCCATATTTTTTATTTACTTTTATTATTAGATTGGTGCATTCAGTAGCCTGTTTGGAAACTCATCAATAATGCCACTTGATACACACACCACCTCTGTAGTTCACTCATTTGTTTGTCATTTGTTCATATATTTATATGACTTATTGTACAGATAAAACTAAAATGATGTGTATCAACTAGCTGTTTCTTCCTGCTCTCTTATGCTAGGCTACGCTAACTGGCTGCTGGCATTAGCTTCATATTTTGCATACAGGCACAAGTGATATCTGTCATGTCATCTAACTCCTGAGACAAAAGCAAATACATATATTTCCCAAAATGTTGAACTATTAAAGTCAACTTGAGTTTAATGCTGAAGAAGAGAAATTCAAGTCCAGACTTCTACTCCCTGTTTCATGCTAGTAGTGGGTTGCACAACATCTGGGTCATGGCCAATGTACACAAGCCTTTTAGAAGTAATGTTCGAAAGTGTCATTCTCAAGGTCACATTTTAAAACACAGTGGAAATAACTACAGCCTGTCAGATGTTTGAACAGCACAAAATACCACAGACAGCAATAAATGATTAAGCTCTTCTTAAAAACACCATTATAGCACAGTTTCGTCTTTGTGATGGGAAGATTAAATGATGTGGAAACAAAAATCTGTTGAATGCTTAGCCAGACTAAATATTCTGAGGTGGAAAACAGCTGGTGAACATTCCTGTGCATTCAGTGGTGAGATGCACCAGAGGAGGTGACCAACATGAGCGTAGTTTAACCATAAATACATAAAATGTCATTTTTGAATACATTCTATATAATAAAGAATATTAATACATGCAAATATGTGAACATTTCTGAGACAAAACCATATCGCAAAATCTCATTGTAGCCTACAGTCATAACACCAGTCAGTCACAACACTTCGTCTCAGTCTTTCGCAGTTGGGAACAAAACACCACTGTAGTTGCTCAATTCTTCCAAATTGAAAGTAATTTGATTTTCACTGCTGAACGTTTGATCAGAATCAGACTTCTAGTAAATGTCAGCTTTAGATTCAGCTTGTTGTTGGTGACGAAGTGAAAGTTAAAGCTCTGTAATTTGATGTTTCTCACCAAAATGCTTAAGAGGAGTTGTAGTTGATTTCTCTCCTTACGTTTATGTGTATGCAGACTTCTTGTTGTTAAAGAGCCAGACATTTAATAAAGAAGTTGCTGATATTTTAAATTGGCAGAGTTTTCATGCCCATCCAAGTCTTGGAAGGCCTCCAAACATTGTCTATTGTTTATGCAGAAAATGAACAGGACTTGGATGCTCAAAATTACTCCCCTCACTTCGCAACTCTGTTACCCTTTAAAGGGATAGTTAAATCCCAATCTACAATCTACAAATATCTACAAATCGGCCAATCCTTGGTGTAGGTGACCTCATTTCTTTAATTGACCATTAATGTGCCACCACACGTCGATGTTGTCTTGGTGCCAGTTTGTTGGCCAGCAGACAAGCGAGGGCGATGCCTCCGATCTGAGTGAAGGCCAATCCCAACACAGTGGCGGCAATGTGGAAGACATTGTCATTGACCAAACTGAAGACTTTGCGGAAGCAGCCGTGGGGATGGATTCCTGCAGCAGCAACTCCTTCACCATCATCTGACAATAGAGGTCGATTTTTGCAGCCCTTGCGCCTCGCGCAGCAGCTGTCCGGCAGGGACACGGAAGTGCCGTTCTCGGTGGGCAGGAAGGTCATATGCTGGATAGCCCAGTCCGAAGTGAGCCAGTCACGCCAACCCTCACCTCCACAACACTCCAGAGCCCTCTGCAGGCTGTCTAATGCATCGGCACGGCCTTCATCCTCTGTGTAGCCGGCCACCGCTCGCTGTAAGCCACTGCGAAATCCTCCGGCAATGTCTTCACGATAGAAGAGGCCTGAGAGTCCAGCTGCCAAACCGGCTATAAGTGCAGCAAGTTGAAAGAACCCGTAGGCCCTGAGCACGCAGGGCAGGTTTGCAGCCACCCCCAGACAACCCAGGAAGCCCCAGGCGGTGACGGCAGCACCTGTGGACAGAAGGATGAGTGGGGCGTTGGGGTAGCGATTGGCAGACAGCATCATGTAGTCTGCCAGTGAGATCTGTGCCCACACACCCAAGGTGAAGATGGCCAAGCCGGCTGCCCAGAAAAGGCAGCTGAAGGCCAGCAGACCCAGGCGCAGGAGGTGCATTACTCCCACTGGGCGGCAGCAGGACGGGGAAGCGCCCACAAGTGGAGGTGCAGGAGGTGCCAGCGAGGCCTCAGAGCACATGGACAAGGATAGTCGCTGCTGCTGCTGCTGGAGCTGCTCCTCCTGCTCTTGGTAGGGTGACAGCAGGTAGCCAGGGATCGCAGAGGATCGCCGAGGAAGAGGAGGTGGAGTGAGCAGGTCAAGACCCCGCGGAGAGGAAAGTCGTCGCACAGCCAGCTGCTCGTGTTCCCAGTCCAACGCTCGTCTGCTGGGACTCGGCCGAGCTGACAACGATCCAAAAGGCAGTGCAAAGCTCATGATGCCGGCTCCGGCTTTATCAACTCCCCTCTCTCTCTTTTTACACAATCCTCCTCTCTTTTCCTTCCTCTATCAGTGCCTTCACTCTCCTCCTGCAATACACAAACCCCCACTTCTTTATGACTGGTTATTAATCTGCCACCAACACCACCAACGCCGACTGGACTCTAAATCACACTGATGGGTGTCGCGCCGTGCCGTTATCTGCCTCCACAGCCCCCTTGTTTCCACCCTATTTATTTGTTTATTTCAGGTGTTCTTTCCAGCTCTTCAAATTCCTCCACCGATACTCACATCCCGACATCTGCTTGCTCGCTGCTGCTCCGTGCTCTGCTCAAGGCAAGAGGTGATTGCAGTGGGAAGGACCTGAAATCAACCGATGCACACCCTCTCTCGGTGTGGAGGAGACATCCCTTTGAGTTTTACAAGAGTCCATTTGTGGTGTAAAACCTCTACCGCTGTCTATATAGTGAGTGTAACGTGTTTGTAAAATGTAAAAACCTCATTGATATGTTGAGAAATGTAAATACAAGTAGCCTGCATATTGTTTGTGGAACAATGTCAGTCAAGGACGTCACTGAAGTGAAGGTTTCTAGCACTGAAATTGGATGTGAAAATAAGTTTTATGTTTGCCAGAAGTCAATTTAATCAAACTTATTTAAAAATTGTGGTCATACATAATACATTATATATAAAAGCCAATGGGATTAATTAACATGAATAAAGCAACCAAGTTAGTAATTATTAACTTTTTAAGGGCTTTTAAAGGGTTCCTTATTGCCACATTTACAATTTCTGTTGGTTAAGTATGCCTGTGATGTTTACTTTGTATGTTTTGTGGATTTTGGCCACATCTCCCTTCAAAAAACAGATTTTCAATCACCATGGTATTATTAAAATAAAATTTAAAGTGGCCAAGAAATAGACATGAAATCATACATATTCACAATTCTATTTCACATTATGCTAATCTAGTTACTATATTATGTATTGTCTCATCTAGAAATCGTTTAACATAGGTATACAAAACATATGCAACGCTAAAAATAGACTTTTTACAAGCCACGGAAAACCCCTCCCTTTAGGCTGCGCTGCAACGGCACTTTGTTGTTGGTAAACGATGCAGCCAGTTTTTATCCTGGTGATTCCTGGTCTGCGTCGGCTTCCCCCCGCTGAATCAGAGCTAATTAAAGCCTCTCAGTTAATTAAACATATTCAGATGGCTCTTCTTTCTATAAGGACAGTGACATGATGACAGAGAGGGGAATACCCAGAGATATTGGCTGTGGAAGAGGAAGAGTGCAATTACACTACAGCCTTAGATCCAATATTTTGCCTATTTGGGCAAGATATTTGTTTTGAATAGTATATATATACATACACACACATATACATGTATATATATATATATATACACACACACACACACACACACACACATATATATATATATAGCTTATATATATATTCTCTGCATTAAAAACACTGACCACAATATCTCATGTTTTGATTTCTCAAGTCTTTGCCATGTGACTACAGCTTCTTGTTCTCCAGTATTGGAAGGAAACTGTGAGCAGCTTCCAATAGACAGCTGGAGGTCTGTAGAGGAAATGAGGATATTTTTATGTTTATAATTAATGGTCGCGCTATTACCATCAGCTCATCGACTTTTACGTCCAGTCTGGACAGAAATGAAGGAAATACATCACCTGACACATGCAGCATGAAGTACCAAAGTACAGCTGTGGGGAGGAGAGGTGTCGGCATTTTTGTGGCTGCCTTAAAAATCATTAAAACAAAGCTATGTCTACTCACAAACCATTGTTACGTGTAACATATGACTGTGTTGTGAGCAGTTCAATAAAATTGTAATTAAATTGTTACATCTGATGGCCTGAAGTGGTAAAAACAAGACTGAGTTTAGTATGCTCCATGCTACGAGCTAAATGCTAATGTAAGCGTGCTAACATGTTTACCATGTGCGCCATTTTAGTTTAGCATGCACAATACAATTCAGCATGCTAACATTTGCTAATCAACACCAAACAGTTTTTTGCAGGTATTTAGATATAAACCAAAGTCCTGGACAAAGTAAATGTTTTACCTGAGCTGGAGGAAATAACTCATGTTATTACATAAAAAAAAGATTAGAAAATATGATTTTGTGCATAAAGAGTAAAGTTTTTTTATTTATTTAAACCTGAAACTGTGCACCCCCCCCACTGATGCCCAGTATTATAGTACAGATAAAGACCCAGACAGCATAATGACTGAAAAGTGTATTTAATGAACTATTTTGTTCACCAGTGATTTCTCATTTCAAACGGGTTTTGATGACAATTGTAATTTTCCTGTTGCAAACTTAAAAGCAAAGCAGCGATGAGAGAGTAAGGCTGCACATTTAAACCAGTTTAAAAACCTGTTTTTCCACAGTAATTCAGTTTTCAAAGGTTGAAGGATGCAACAGCACCAACCACTCGGTCCACACTCGATGGTGTCGCAGAGAGCACCAGCAGAGTGAGTCGTCAGTATATAGTCAAACATGTAGCCGCGGACACGCCTTTCTCCTAATCAGAACTTTGATAAAGCTAAATATCTCAACTCCAGCATCCAGAAATATTTACTCTTTTTCATAATTCCACAAATGTAACCACAAAGATCTCTATAATTCACTTATTCACATCCCCGGGCTGTATCGAGTCCACAGACTGTGCTTCCTCTCCCTCCTCCCTGTGTGTCTCCATGTGTTTCTTCAGCTTGGCCTTGGATGTGAACGTTTTCGTGCACTGCTCGCAGCGCGGCTTCAGCGGCCTCAACCCCGAGTGGCTGCGCTTGTGTCGCGCCAGCTCCGACGAGCTCTTGAACTTGAGCTCGCAGGTGTTGCAGGGATACGGCCTTTCCCCCGTGTGGATACGCTGGTGCAGCAGAGCCTCGCTGAGGGTGAGGAACGACTTCTCGCAGTGTCCGCAGGGGAACGGCCTCTCTCCTGTGTGAATGAGATTGTGCCTGGTCAGGGCGTACGGTTTGGTGAAGCCCTTCCCACAGTAGGTGCAGGGGTAGGGGCGGGCGCCGGCGTGGGAGGCGATGTGTTCCTGCTGGGTTTTCTTGCTCTTGAAGCGCTTGTCGCACTGAGGGCAGGAGTACGGCCTGTCGTCCACGTGCGACCTGTGATGTTTCGAAAGCTCTCCTTGAGACAGAAAGGCCTTCCCGCACTGCGAGCAGAGGAAAGGTTTCTCCCCGGTGTGCATCCTCTCGTGTCGGGCCAGCACAGACACCAGGGTGAACCTCTTGGGGCAGTGGGAGCACTGGAAGGGCCGCTCGCCTGTGTGAACGCGGAGGTGTTTCATGAACATGAAGCGGAGCGAGAAGCGCTTGTTGCACTGGTCACACTGGTATGGTCGGTCCCCGGTGTGGGTAGACAGGTGCCTCTTCACGTCAGACCTGCGAGTGTACGTCTTGTCACAATGTGGACACTTAAACTGACGCTTCACCTGATGGATCTGCCGGTGCTGGGAGCGCGCGAGCAGGGTGTCGAAGCCTTCGCCGCACTGCTGGCAGATGTAGCGTTTGCTCGTGACGTGGGACTTCCTGTGCTCCAGCAGCTCGGAGGACGTGGGGAAGCTCTGGCTGCAGATGGAGCAGATCTCAGGGAGCTGGCTCTCCTGTGAGTGAGACGTCTTGTGGTGGACGGTGAGCGCGCGGAGGTTAGCGAAGGAGCTCCTGCACAGCCGGCAGGAGAAGGAAATAGCCACGCCGTGATGTTTACCCTCGTGCTTGGCCAGATCCCACGAGTGCTGGAAGGTGCGGTCACACTGAGAGCAGTGAAACGGTCTCTCTCCGGTGTGCGTGAGCTGGTGTCTCCGGACATCCGACGTCCGGGTGAACGTCTTGCCGCACGTTTCGCACGTGAATGCCTTCTGACGGCTTTGGGAGTGAGACGCACACACTTTGCTTGGACCGTCGGGCTGCTCTGCTTCGCTCTGCTCGGCGTTTCCTTTGTGAAAAAGTTTAATGGAGGTAAAGATTTCGTCCGTGCTGGAAGGAGACGGCGTAAATTCGGCTCCCGAGAGAGTCCGGTAAACTTCAGTGCGAACATGCTGCATGTGGAAGTGAGGGGGGCTGTTGGAATCCGAGGGGTGGAAGGGACACTGTGAGCAGGTGAAGATGATGGACGTCATCTCGTCTGAATCACCTGCAAAGAGAAAAGGACATGGGTGTGAGTAAAATGTGTGGATTTAATTAAAAGAAAAAAGTCCACAGTGTTTCTCCACAAATATTACCTTTGTCGATTCCTTTAATGGCAATAACAGAGGGGCCAACGGACACATCCGTCCTGCTCCTGGTGAAACAGTAAAGAGTCTTTAAATGTGGATTCCTCACATTATTTTCACATTTATGGAAATACTCGTGTTTAGGGAAACGGTATGTAAATTGTAAATAAATGCTGTGGTATTTTATCTCTAATTTCACTGAAGAGATTGTATAGGAACAGGAAGCGATAGATATTTGGTTAGCACACAATTATTACAAAGTAAAAAATAAAGAAAGAAATAATTCAGCATTTTAAGAAATGTGCTTATTTGCGTTCTTGCTGCGAGTTAGATGGAGAGATTTACACCACTCTCACATCTCTACAGTGAACATGCCGCCGGTTAGCTTAGCTTGTCACAGAGACTGGAAACAGGGGGAACAGCTAGCCTGGCTCTGTGCAAAGATAACAACATCTGCCTACCAGCTCCTCTAAATCTCACTAATCCACACATTGTTTTATGACACACTTCTGTTTGGCTAGCCATTTCCCTGTTTCTTTTCTTTGTGATAAGACAAGCTGCTGGCTGCAGCTTCATATCTAGAGTACAAACACGAGAGTGGTATCTTCTCATCTAATTCTCAGCAAGAAAGTCCCAAAATGTCAAACTATTCCTTTAATAATATTTTACTTTATACAAAAAGTGAAAAAGAAACAAAAATGGTCCAATTAGTTACTTAAATTAAAAAAGGAAGCAATTATAATATAAGAGTCTAAATGTGTTTTGTACATTTGTGGTCCTTCACTCGTTTCTCCGGACGACCTCTTGGTTTTGCACGTCTCCGGCCGACTGGGAGACGTCTTCAGTTGCAGACGAGTGGATCGGCGCACAGTAGCTGCACAGAGAGACTGGTGCGTTTCAGAGACTGGATCTTCACTGGAGACATCTGTCATTTCCTCGCGGACAGAAAAGTTTTCGTGGTTATCGTTCAGGTCTGCACAGGAGTCCTTACTGCCGCCTGTGCCTCCGGGTTGGAAATCCTCCTTCACCTCTTCAACAACGCCGTCTCTTTTCTCGTCAGTTTGGTCACTTGTTTTACGTCCTTGCGTTTTTCCTTCGTCCGGTGCATTTCCCGACCCGAGCTCATCAGTAAGAGATGAATCATTACTCTTTCCTGTTGGTATGTCCTGACCGAGGCTCTCCTTCCTTAGTGCGAACGTTTTCGTCAGCGTCTCCAAAGCTTTAGCAACATCTACGGTTTCACTGGTTTCTTCTGACCTCGAGCCGGCGGCCTCGTCTGCACTGACGGCCACTATCTCTTCTTCGTAGAAGTCTGTGTGAACTTGCACTTCAGCTGACTCGATCAGCTCCTCGTCTACCTCGGGCGCGCCGGCTTCCACTGCGGTGTAGATGGCCACGACGCTGTACTGGTCCGTTGCGACGAAAGCGACGGGGTTCAGTACATTAGCATAGTTGTGGATAGATTCCAGTCCGACAGAGATGTTTGTCTTCTGCGAGGGAGGGATGGACAGAGCAGACATGATACAGCTACCAATGGTGGAAGAAGGGCCATCTAGAAAAAAGAAAACAAGGAGTCATTGGTTGGTTTAAAAAGGCACTAACATATAGTGCTGTCACTAGAGATTACTTGATTAATATATGAGGCTGGATCTCCAGATTTGATTACATTTCTATTAAGAAATTCCCGATTTAATTCGAGTCTTGAGGATTCAGTTGCATTAGATAAAGAATGTAGAATTTATTCTGGGAACTTCCTTCTTCTAATTCCACAAATAAGCAACACCGGTGTTTTCATTTAAATATAAAACTGGTAAAAGTGCCAATTATACGCTAAATTGTAAACACATTTCTCTAAATCGGCATGTAGGTATGTTAAACTAGAAGATGTATAACAATTAAACAAGTGTATGCACAAAACTTTGGGCAGATTTCCACATTTGCAATGATCACTCTTGGACTTGGATCTTGGATCACACAACTGAAAGTCTGTTTTTTTTATCCAGTCCTAATGATATGACAAAGAGAAACGCAGAAAATCTTTGCATTTAATAAGATGAAATCAGAGTATATTTGGCGTTTTTGCTTGACTGGAACAGTTCAGCCCCACTCACACGGCATTTTCAGAAGTCCTGAACTTTTGTAGTGGTCGTAGATTAGGCTCAGCTCTTCAGGTGAGGAATGGACACATTCTTCCAACACGGGAGGAGCCGAGCCGAGCCAGGCTGCAGTCTGTAATCACAGCGCAGTTGTTTTTGACACATGTTTTGCAGACATAAAACAACCTGAGACACCTGGATGGACGGACTGAATACCTGTTTTAAGTCTGGTACTGGAAGCAGCTTTTCCAGTTTTGAGAGCAGCTCCCACAACAACACATGCAAAGCAGCATCATATTGTGGCCCATATTCCACTGGAAACACCTCCTGTAGGAGAGAATTACATTTTACTTTACTATAAGACTTATTAGGAGTATTATCAACCGGAGAAATTAATGATTAAAATATGTCTGACCTGGAAAAAATATGCTCTCTCAACTGGATCCTTCAGAAGGCTCTGAACAAGTGCAATGAAAGTGGACTCTGTTGTTTTCACCTCTGCATCCCTGTACTGCCACAGACAGGATTCGTGTCATTTAAGGATTATCATGATTTGTTTTCAGAAAGGTATTCCTTCTCTGTACTTACATCTGTGTTTGCAGCGGTTATTGGGAATCTATCCAAACGGCTCTGGATCACTTGAGAATCAACAGAACCGTGAGCTGAGCCTTTGCAAAGCTCCAGAATCAGCTGAAATATCAACAAAAATTGCCACGGCAAAACTATTAAAAGCAAAATTAACAGATGTGAATTGGATACAGTAAATATAATTTCTGCTCACCCTTCCTCTTAGACCCAGAATGAGCTGGGCTCTCTGTCTGTGGTTGATCAGCCCAGGGACTGCCTCAGTCACCATGAACACAAACTCCTGAAGCTTCTCATAATTCATCACATCTTTCTGCTTCGCCAGCTGCCACATAGCCGCAGACAGAAGCTGCAATGGGGGCACCAGGAGGCGAAGGGATGAAAGAGGTAGACTTGGGTCTGAAACACAAAAGTGTAATGTGAGAAATGCTCTGTTGAGGGCATCAATGAGCTTTAAACTGAAGAGAGCACTTGCAAACAAACAGACAGACCAAATCTTCTTTAAATTAGCTATTTCACAATGGAAGTATAATCGAGGTGATAATTTGCTAAATCAAAGCAAAGGCAAATGTATTAATGAATCTATATTTTATTTCCTGTGTGTAAATTACCCCAAGAGAAGCTTCAATAATCCAATGAACCAGTATAATTGTTGGACTAACCTATTTAATAGGAGCGTTAAACTTGCAATTTACTGATGTATCTGCGGCTGTATTTAAGATCTCCCAAAAATTAACATGACATTATTTGAAATCTGAATATAACGAGTTAATTTCGTATGCAACAGCACCAGTATGACAGGTTATGGCTATCATAATGCCTTTAAATAGACGGGTCCCGCTAACTGCCGGACTAATATAAACATAGCCTACTTTAAATTACAGCGGGAGGAGATTATTAATGTACATACCGCTTATTTTCTCTGTGGATACAATAAGCTCCATTAATGCAGTATGTCTCCTGTAGCGTTGAGAAACAAATGTAAAACAATGTTGTTTGATTTTTGTGGCTAACATGCGCTGTTAGCACGCAAGCGCCCGTTACCTCAACTCGTCTCTTCTTCTTCTTCTTCGGTGCTTCTCTACTAGTCTCCTGCGTTTCCTTTTTTCAAAATAAAATGTCACATCTCATCTATATATCCACAACATAGTATTAACGGAAATGTCCAGTTATGTAAACAGGGAAACTTTAACAACCCGTATGTGTATGTAAAGTGTCTATACAGCTGTTTGCACTGTAAGCAATGATATATTCATAGTTTTTATTTTACTAACAGAAAAAAAATATGATAAAATGTATTAAGTAGAATTTCACCTCATCAATCCTGCTGTGGTTAAAGACAAAAAACAACATATTTGCCATCAGATAAATCTTTTCAAAAAAGTCTGCAGCACTGGCACTCAATACAGATGTAAGGAAAAGTTGTAAAGCTTTATAAAAATGTAATAAATTGTCAAGCGTAGCCAGAAGACTTAACCGGATGTTGCCGTTTTCCACAGGCAGGAAGGGAGACTTTAGATTAAAAGCTTAAATCACAAATCCAATTGGCTGATTCTACCGGAAGTATCATCGTGACGTTATGACGCGCTCACACGGTGCAGAGTCACATGACACATTTCACAGTATATATCTTTATGTAGCGTTTTATGTCTTTTTGCGGTGAAAAGGTGTCGCTGTTAGAACTGAAACTGCTCTGAAATCTGCAGGAAGTTTAAAACCCCAACATGGACGAGGACGGGCTGCCGATTGTGGGGTCTGGTGTTGATCTTACCAAGGTTGGTATCTAGCTAGCTAGCTAACATTAACAAACGTTAAGCTACATAGAGGAAATGAGAAAAAACTGTGCTGCTAGGTAGTCAGATAGTAATAGTAACGTGAGTATACCACAACTATTTAGCTGTGATAAAAGCAGCCGACAATTGCATTATCATAGCAAACATCACCGTCTAAAACGAAATTGAATTGTTTTTTTTTATGGGCTTAAACTTGTTCACACAGAGCAGTGATCAATTCAAATCAGGTGTTAACAGATAACCTGATTAGAGTTGCAGCTGTTACCATGTTGTCAAATGTTAGTTTGGTTAGATCACAAATCTTGATAGATGTAAACTTAGAATTTACACTGACATGACATCATAATATACTTGTAGTAAATGATATCACATGATCTACTATGGTAAAAGTGAATGAATACAACGGGTAGTAGAATATGTGGATGACTTAATTTCCTCAGTACATTAGACCCTGGCCTCCTTTAAATAGCCTTGTCTGTGTTTCCTTCAGGTCCCTGCTATTCAACAGAGAAGAGTTGTCGCCTATCTCAATCAGTTTGTTGTGCATACAGTCCGGTTCCTTAACCGTTTTTCCACAGTGTGTGAAGAGGTTTGTACATCTTCATGTTCTCTTTACTTTTACCCTCTGCAACACTTCAGTCATGCCCTGAACTGTCTGACTTCTTTCCCGCAGAAACTTGCAAACATATCTCTTCGCATACAGCAGATTGAAACTACCTTGTGTATTTTGGAAGCCAAGGTGAGGTCTTGAGCCTCTCCAGTCATTCTGCACTTTATGACACTGTATGTACATGTAACACCCATGCACTGATCTTATATGACCTTTTATAATACTCTGAGCAGCTGTCCTCCATTCCTGGGCTGGAGGACGTCAGAATAGATGGACTCAGTCAGCGGCAACTTGCTCAGGCCAATGGACCCACTACTGCAAGTCAGAGCCAATCGGATGCTCCACCAGCTGGGACCTTGCCTCCCCCAGAGGTAAATACACTGACATGCACACAAACCAGCATATAATCGTTTTCAGCCACACTGTACCGTGCCATGCATATGCATTTTATGTAGCCGTTCCTAATGCAGTGCTTATAAAAGTCTGCCAATGTGTACAACGCTTTAGGGTTAGATGAGAAGATCGATACAGCTCGTCTGTGCATTCATTATAAAGTTAAAGGCAGGGAATCCTTAGCTTAGCATAACAAAATCCACCTAGCAGCACCTCCTAAAGCTCACTAAGTAACATGTCATACCTGGTTTGTTTAATTAGTACTGAACTTGGCAACCTCAAGGTGATGAGTCTCAGTGAAGTCACTGTGCATAGAGAGACGTCGTTCCAGCACATGACTCACCGTAAAACCACAACTTTGCACTTCTGTTTATGTACATCTAAATGCTTGTAGGCTAAGCTAACTGGCTGTAGCTTTAGCATATTTAGTACACACACAGTTATATTGATCTTCTCTTCACACTCTTTTAAAGGAAGCGAATAAGCAACTATTCAGTTAATGCAATATACAATGACGCAAAGGCAAACACAAGCATTATATAAAAAGTAGAAACGCAAACAAAACAGATTTCTCATTTATGATCAGTAATAAACTCAGTAATAAACTCTTCAACATCAGATACACACCTGAGAGAAAATCTAAACATTCTCACAAACTCTTCCACCCACCAGAAATGCAAATGAATCTAACACATCTGATTTCCTGTGCCATCTCAACCACTTGTTACTTCACACTGTCGTATTCGTTTGTGTATTTCACGTTGCAGCTCCCTCAAGCAGCACCAGAGCCTGCAGCGGCACAAAAAGCCGAAGCAGCTGTAGAGAATGTCTTGACCGTGGCAAAGGACCCACGCTACGCCCGATACCTCAAAATGGTTCAAGTGGTAAGCCATCACCAACACCTGCTGATGGACGACAGGGATAAGAAATAATCTGTGTTCTGCATCTCACCACGTGTTTGATCCGTCACAGGGAGTTCCAGTTATGGCCATAAGGAATAAAATGGTCTTGGAGGGTTTGAATCCGAACTTGCTTGAGTGAGTGTTTGGCTGGGGACGATCACACATGAATCTCTGCATCCATGTGGATCTTTTAATGAAACTGACCAACAACATTTCCTTCACTGCTCACGACAGCACACCGAATGCCCCCGTGCCCGACGAAGGAACGAGGAGCGCGGTGGATCAAGATGCCGCCGCCACCAGCTCCGACAGCGAATCATCATTCAGCGACTGACACCTGTTCTCTGTCGCCGCCGCCGCCACCGTAGAGCTTCCCGCAGAGCGCCACGCATCGCTGTTTTGAGCTTCTGTAAGCTGGCACTCAGAGAGAGAAGTAGGATGCACCGTGCCGGCGAGAAGGTGCAAATCTAAGTGCTTGAAACAGGAGAATCCAACCAGAGTGATTGTAATTTCAGTGTGAAAAGAACTGAAAGTGCTTTGTTTATGGTCGGCGACCTGCTTGATTTTGATACGTTCAAGCATTTTTGAGAAATGGTTTTCATGTTAGCAGGAGTCAGAACATGGCAGTAGCATAAAATCATTACATACTGTAGAAGTCATTGGTCTTCTTTGGTTGGCAAACAATCAAACAATGCCTTTTAAGAGATATACTCATCAGTTGTTATACCTCTTTG
>JAVQJD010006653.1:0-26381 GCA_036023655.1 Nannoperca australis
AACAGGACTGCACCAACCTACATCCAGACCATCCTCCAGCCTCGCACCCCCGTCCGCCATCTACGGTCTGCCTCTGAGAACCGCCTGGTGGTTCACTCTCTCAGGGACGCCCGCTCACACTCAAGACCGTTCTCCTGTCTGGCTCCCCAGAGGTGGAACCATCTCCCCACGTCCGTCAGAGAAACAACCTGTCTGACCACTTTTAAGAAAAGACCAAAGACTCATGTGTTCCGGGAAAACAACAGCACTTAAATGACACATCGTTCCTAGAAAGTATAGCATATTATAGTGGATTTGTATTTTAGTTTGAATGTATTGTATTTGATAACCTGTTCTTAGATTTAATGCTCTTGTGATTCTGCCACTGGCAGCGATGTACTTACTTACAGAACTTGTGATTCATCTCTTACAAGTTTTAGACATCTTGTTGTTTTTCATCATGGTTCTATGCACTTTATGTAAAGCTCTTATTTGGAAGTCGCTTTGGATAAAAGCGTCTGCTAAATGCCTAAATGTAAATGTAATGTTAAGGGTTAACTATGTTGTATTATATCAGGTATACTAAATCAGAACATTTGTGAAGACCACCGTGTTTTGATGTATCCACTCTGAAAAGCATTTCCAAAAGGAGTTCGACAATGAATCAAGTGTGGTCGAACCCTAGCTGAGAAAATAAAATCATTGTGGTCGTCGTCTTTTCAAAAATTTTGCTAAACTGCAAGAAAATGTGCATTTTTACATTGACCTGCTCTAGTTTGAATAGTTTGACAATTCAATTCTCAAATTAATTGTTGGTCTATGCCACGTCAGAAAATAGTGAAAAATGCTCATCACAATGCCAAAGAGCCAAAGTTGTCATATTAAATAGCTTGTTGTCTCAGTTCTCCAAACTATCAAATCTATCAAAACTATCTCTTTGTTTAAGCTCCAGTAAAAAAGTAACAGGATGGTGACGTGAGTAAGGACTCCACTACAGGATCTAAGAGAAAACACCAATGTCTGCAAAAAGAGGCTTTCTATGTAATGGTAAATAAAATATTAATCAGGTGAGATTATTAATAATGTTCAGGGCTTTCTATCGGCAGTAATTCCTATTTACATGCAAACCAAATTGTAATACATTTCTGGTTAGTGTGGTTTGGTTGTTGACATTGTCACATGACAGCAAGAAGCTCCCAGGTTTCCCTTACCTCTTCTTTCCCGAATTATATTTGCACATTCGCAGAAGTTACTCCTCTTTCAAACACAAGCAAGTCAGACATGGAGGGTGTAAACTGTGTGTCGATCTACGTGCGTACTTTCCCTCTGATGGACTCCGTGACTTCCACCCAGGGCATGCTGGGACAACTCTGCAGACATCAGAGGAGCGAATCCAAACACTTGCATCGGGCTGAGAAAACCAACAGAAGAAAAAGAAGGAGAAAAAAAGACCTCGGGGGGCTTTGTTCTTGTTGCTGAAAAGCTCAGAGTTCACAAGACAAACAAGAAAGTGACTGCACAGTTTGCACGTACGTGTGAGAAAAAACACTGGTGAACTTTTTGCTGTGCAGCTGTCCCAGTTTCGTTAGCGCCTCAAACTGTAAAAATGCAAGCACATTTCAGGAACAACGCGTGTAATGCACTCCCACTACGAGTCCGACAAATGTCAGCGAAAATGTTAAAAAGTCCAGGGAGAGATCACCATCCCCACATACACTTTGCCTTTCCTTAATGATTAATCTGCTGCACCAGTTCAGCTACAATCACCTTCAGCACTAACAAACACAAACAGCTTGTACACCACATTCTCCATAAAATCTGTTGGTGTTTTTTATCTTAACACTTTGACTGTTATACAATTTGATCAAACCACAAGAACCTGTGGTGTTTTCTCGTAAACAAACAAAGGTCAAGGTCACATTCAGTGTTTCTCACCAAATACATTGTGTGTATCTTTGAGGTCTAACAAATGTGTCGAATGTTGAATACATTTTTTTACCATCACCACCTGTCCACCTGTGGAATAGTGTGAAAGAAAACCAGGATGTTAATTGCGTCGCCCACTTAGTCCTCCGCACACAAAACAAAACAAAACAGGAACCATCTCATAAAGTCAGGTGGTGAAAAACTCCACTCCACCATGTTTTCATGTTTGATATTTGGATTGGATAATACTTTTTGTGCACAGTGGACAAATGTTAAGAAAGTGCACGCTTGACCTTGGAAACATTAGCAGGTAGTAGCTGCTCTGGAGCTTTCGATCATATCACACCATTTTCATCAGCGGATGGTGTTTGCCCAGTTGTCATATAATTGTACATTGTCAATTTTCCCTTCTTACTCAGCAGTGGACTTCTTGTCCATGTTGGCTTAAATGTTGAGATTGGAACAAGACTAAAGGTGGTTTGTGCCGCCGCCTCCATTGTAGCGCCACCCAACCATAATTTCTTTCCTTAGTGTGAACGCTTGTGTGGCTAAAAACCGTCAATATCACCGTCACATTTCATTATATTACGGCAACCTAGATAGGCAATGCAGAGGGAGGAGAGACAGAACATGAGTGTGAGAGAACCTTTTATTTAATTATATCTTACTAGGCAGATGTTGTGTATCTGTGTGTATAGGATATATAGGAAAATCAAGCTATGTGCTGTGCTGGTTGGGACGGAGCGTACGCCAGCAGTGAATCAGTTTTCACAGATGTCCTTGTGTCAGTGTATTACACACATCCTCACGATAACGTGTGTGTGTGTGTGTGTGTGTGCGTTGGCGTGGGGAGGGATGAGGTATGCACAACAGCAGCACTTGGCTGTGTGTTTGTATCCAAAGATATGTGTGAGCTGGAGGAGGAGGACATCAGGAAGAGAGAGAGGAAGAGCCGCAAAAACATTGTGTAACAGCATTACGTACAACATCATGCATCACATCAGAGGATGACTCACTGATCAGGCCTAAACAAATTATCAATGTATTGTAAAATTACAAAAATATCTACTGTATCAGGTAATCAGGTATTTTATGTATTAAGTGTTTATTTATACATTCTTTTGCTTTTTTTTGGTAATTAAGTTTTTTATCGAATCAGTTGTTTTATTCATTTAATTCACATCACTTAATCACTTTCCACATTACTGTGTTAAAAATGTACAAGGAGTACATAAAAAACCCACATATATATCTACACACACACACACACACACACATATATATATCATGTATACATGAAAAATACCTTAAATACAAACTTAATACCTTAATATCCCCTTTAAATCTTGTTTCTGTTGACCTCCACAGGTTTAACTCCTCTGTGTGGTTAAAGGTGCAACAGTTTTCAGCATCGACAGGTGTTGAAATAGGCTGGAAGCCTTTGACCACAGAGGGCAGTAAAACACTGTTCAGCCTGGTGTTAAGTTACTCTTTAATATCTCACAATCCAATAATTATCCCCTTAAATATACCTCGATTATAGCATATTTCTGGGTAAACTAAGCGAATTTTAAGGTAACAAATATAGTTTTTTTTACTTTCTATTTTTTTATCCCTTTAATCATTTTGTGACCCGTCAGCTTCATCTTGAGACCCAATGAGGGGTCCGGACCCCAAGGTTGAGAACCCCATATAATCTCAAGTTAAGATTCAGCGTTTCATTGTAATTATTCAGAAGATCAGTAGGGGAGTGTAATTAAGCACATTTACTTTAAGTACTGTATCTAAGGTCAGTTTTAAGGTACTTTTACTTTACTTCCATTATGCTACTTTATATTTCTACACACAAAACATATGATAAGTTTATATAATATGATTCACTGTTAATGATTAAACTGCACAAAGATTGTTAAAATAGTTGAACAATAAACAACATTACAATGCTGCTTATGCATTTATGCATTAGATATGATATTTTAATACTATAATATATAATAATATAACTCTGAAAGCGGATATTCTTATACATAATGAGAATGTTTTAGTCTCTTCACCTGTGAAAACACTGAGCCTGTTATAGGTATAGTAGCAAAACTTTATTTATATATCATTTAGAGACAAACTAGGATGTGATTTTATTATAAATTTTACATATTTTGTGTTCCTGGCAAAATGATAAGACAGAATTAGATCAGAGTTTGTGCTGAAAGAAAGAACATGCAGGGTGAAGAGGTTAAAAGGTGCTAAACAAAGACAAACATGAATGAAAGAAATCCTAGCACCCAATCAAACTGGAATATAAATCCTGATAATATTTAACTTCCCTCTGTCTCCATGTGGTTTGCGATGAGCTGCAGTCCTCGTCACACCCTCAGTGCTCAAGTATCTGATAACGACTGTTGTGACATTTATCTTTACTGTATGCAGATTGCATAATCGTGGAAGGGGAGAGAGTGAGCGTGTTTGGTGTTGATCTTTTCTTTTCTTATCCTGGAGTTGTTTTTTTTATTTTTATCAGCGAGTCCTTAATTATTGCTGGTTGAACCCACTCAACTCCATGTTCAAAGTCTGAGAGGATGGTACAGTACGCCCCGTCAGTGAAACATTAACCCAAAGTCGTTTACCCCCAACACCTTCATTCACACAGCCTAAGAAAACACAAGGTACTAGACTGAGTCATGCCAGTTGTTTCCCCTCATCTCAATCTTTATGCTAAACTAAGATAATCTGCTGCTAGCATGAGAGCGGTGTCAATCTTCTCTTTTAACTCTCAGCAAGAAGGCGAACAAGCAAACGTCCCAAAATGTCAAATGCCAAAATGTTTGTCAAAATACCCAAAGAGCTTTAGATTATTTTCTTCATCTACAGAGGGGTGTTAAATCCTCCAGATGATCTGAAAACATTCAAATCCAAACACTAGAGATACAAAACTGCTACCTGCAATGGAGCACTGTGTCACTGGGGTGTGTCTGTTTCAGTTTCGTAAAGGATTTGAGGACTTCTTCCCCGCTGATCATCATCATCATCACCATCATCATCATCATCATCACCAGAGAGCTGGTTAACATTCCAGTCCTCCTAATCTCTCTCTAAGACGGACAGGTCTTTTGCGGGTACAAACCTGACATGTGGTCAGATTAAAGGTTTCTTAGAGGATTGTGGGAGAGGACAGTCCGGCAGTAAAGGGAGATTCTCATTTGTTTTCACTCTGATCCAGAAGTTTGGATCTCCCTCTTTTAAATGTTGTCCTCATCGACTCCTGCCTCGGACTTCCCTTGTGTGTGTGTGTGTGTGTGTGTGTGTGTGTGTGTGTGTGGGTGGGACATCAGTGGTCATGGAATGATCTGGTTTACTGAAGTGGCAGTTTTGTTCCTTGTGTCAAAGTAAGAGTATGGAAAGGTTGCCACAGTAAGTGTATCAGGTTAAAATGATTGGACTAAATAGATTGTAGATTGTTGCATAGAAACAGTGTTTTCTTGAATGACTGAGGATGTGTTAAGTGAAATGTAAAATCAGATTCTTCTTTGTATATTCAGCCAAACAACATGTTGCAAATCTCCATAATTGCCTTAATAGTTTGGATTCAATTAATTATATTTTGATTGCAGAAATCCCTTTAAAAAGCAGTTAATGCAGGAGCGAGAGTCTCCCGCCACTACGCCAAAGTAGTGGACAGAACAAAATGTATGATGTTTCAGGGCAGTTGACTGTGGAGTAATAAAAAGACCCACTTTTTCATAAAGGAAATGAGTGGCCTTAAGAAAGTGCAAACCAAAGGAAGTGAAAAAGGCCTTAGGCATCATCCTTCCTTAAATCCATTAAAGTCTAAGTCATCAGTTCATTTTTTCAGCCCACACACTGACTGATGCACACAGAACCAGTGCGCAACAGCATTTATTCCAAATTGACTGGTTAGTAGGCCAATGGTTCTGCTTTTTGGGCCACGTGTCTGTATTTCAGTTCAGTATTTCAGAATTTGTCCCATTGAAAAAAAAACTGACCGGTCAGACCACCGAGCCTCTGTCACACTTACTGTCTGGGGAAATGTAACAAGTGAAATCCCTTATAAGCCATTTTTGACTCCACAAATGTCATGTGTGCATGTGATTGCTTATAACATATAAGCTGTCATGTGATCACAAAACATATAAGCAATCACATGAAACCAAAAGCCATTATTCCAGAAGGTGCCGGTGATTATTAGGCTATACATTGACATTTCTGGCCCTCAGGAGAAGAAATGTTTTGGTTAAAGTTCAGGCAACATTCCAGCTCCTGAACTGATTGTACTGAGAGTGAATTGACTCCAGCAGCAGTGAAACCTCCGTCTGTGGTCTGTAAAAGGGACTGAATGACACAGTGGACTCTTTCTCTCTAAACAAAGCTCAGAGGTCACTTTCACTGTCAGTAATTCCCCTTTTCCTTTAAACAGGACAACCTGGAACTGTGTCTGAACTCACTCCTTATTTCAAACCTAGTGCATTGTATTTATATTCAACCACTTTATTCTAGCATTCAAAATATGTATAAAAATGTTTGAATATACAGTAGAATACTTTCAAAATGTCCCCCAATACAACTAAAAATGGCCACTGTTGATGGTGCAAAAAAATGTCACAATGCTTAAAACAACCGTTTTTAGCATTGTGACTATGCATTTTTAAACAATCCAATGTTTTTTTTAAATGGTTTATTTAGCTTAAGAAGTAGGAATAACACCCAGCCCATGAAAAACTAAGTCCTTTAGTTTATCTAAAACATTTGAAATCACCAAACTGGACAGGGGGGGAGAAACCATATAAATAACTTTCACAGCAGAGGTCGACACTACACAATGATTCTGAATGTTATGGCCTTCAGGTGTCAGTGGACAGCTGGTAATACTGTACAGATCGTATCTTTAAAGGAATCGTTGGACATTTTGATAAATGCGAAGCTGCAGCAAGTAGCCGATTAAGTTAGCTTAGCTTAGCAGGGGGAAACTGCTAGCCTGGCTCTGTCCAAAGGTGGCAACATCCATCTAGCAGCACCTTTTAAAGCTCACTAATTAACATTCATCTCAAGACCCGGTGTGTTTTTCACAGGATCAACCTGGTAATAGTTTTTCAGGTGGATGCTCAGCTTGGAAACACATGAGAGGAGCATGTATCATCAGGACGCCTCTTTTGGGGGCATTGTGTCCTGCTGTCCCCTCTGTTGAATGACTCCAGAGTTGTTTTAGCTTACGCGTGTTGCTGCACCTACAAACGCTGTGTTGGCAAAGATGAACCCATTTAGCAGCAGAGTGACCTCTCACCCTCAAGCCCAGCCAGTCCACCACCCCAGCCCACGAACTAAGCCCCATGTCCTGCTCTGTTTGAAAATCCCAGCGACAAAGCCAGTGAGACAGATGGCCTGGTGTGACCACACGCACGCACACACACACACACACACACACACACACACACACACACACACAGCAGAGTCAGACCAGTATATCGGTTTGGTCAGTTATGTGGCCTTTTACCATTACCTGCCTGTCCAACTGTCAGAACAAATCTGACACTTTTTTCATTTTGTGAAGTGAACCCTTGATAAATTCATCCAGTTTTTTAAGTTAATATATTATAATAATAATAATATAATAATAATTAGAGTCTTTAACAGAATTGTTCAACATTTTGAGAAATATGCCAATTGGCTTTCTGGCATTTAGAGATTTAGATGAGAGGAATCTTACAATTCACTGGTACCACTAGCAGCCAGCTAGCTTAGCTTAGCACAAAGACTTGAAACAGGGGGAAACAGCTAGCCTCTCTCCATCTGAAGCTAACAACATCTTCCTACACGTTACATCTTGTTTGTTTAATCTGTAACTGTGTGGTGGGCTATGTGCCGGACTATTTCTCGGCGGGACCAGTAACATACTTGAATCTCCACTGGTTGCCGGGCAACTGCTCAACTGCGCTAGGAACCAGGCTAGCTTCTACCTGCCATGTGATTCAACTTGCAGCAGACTTCTTGTGGATTAAATCAAGACCGTGATCTAACCATCACCAACCTACCAACAATAAACATAACCGTAAAAAGTTTAATCAAGTGGGCAGATATTGTATTTCAAGATCAGACACTGTGGCGGAAAACAACATTGTCAGTTAAGATTTTACTGATGTGTTCAGTATCAACATTTTTGCGACTTTCCAGAAATGTTAAATAACACATTCCTCATTATGTTAATAGCAAACAGACTGCTATGTTTCCTTCAAAATACACATGCTGTTGCAAATTAGTTGTATATAAACATAATTTCTAGGACAGGGTTGAGAGGCACAAACCAAGGCTACATACATGCATACAGACCCCCTTTTTACTGGTTGCATACAACGGGGCTGCAGTAGAGGTGCAAAGAACACCTGACTTTAACAAAGAGCACACAACGAGAGCTGCTCTGTGCATAAACCTCTTTCTGTCCACTTTAAAAAGGACACAGAGTGAGGAGGGAGCGGGCCGGCAGCACTGAGGAATGCTTGGTAGAGCCCCGTGCTTGTTGCCTTTGGAATGCCCCGGGGCCCCTTACATAAGTCCCGTGAGGCCATCGGCGGCTTCCATCAGTTACCCATTCACAGCGGTCAGCGGCCACGCCACACTTCCACTGAAAGTCACCCGCAGAGCCTGAAGCCTGTACCTGCTTCTTTACGCGGCACAGAAGACTTGTGAAATGCTGTAATCACGGACTTCTGTATGTGCAGCACACACTTTGTACGTCAGATTTACTTCTAACCGTTATTACTGCTTAGACCGCAGCTGGACGGAAGACACGAGCCACAAATATCCTGTTGGCCTTACAGACACATAATGTGGCTTTACATACAATCTGCTTGTTCTTGTGGTTTTTAATGACAAGTGTGACTGAAATTGTCGCCTCACATACAATTAGATTTAAGTTTGGGAGGTTATCACTTGAGTATTTCCATTTTATGCTACTTTATACTTCTACTCCACCATATTTCTGAGGGAAATATTGCATTTTTAACTTTACTACATTTATCTGGCATCTGTAGGAACTAGTTATTGTGCATGTTTTTGCACCTTATTTTGCTTCTAAATGATGCATTGTTCTGTGAAAAATAAAATCTACCTCTTATCAATTAATTTTAGTCATGAATTGAGTCCTTAAAGTTTTATATTATGAATGAAACATTAGAAAAAGATCTACCATTGTAGTCTGTTTTCAGCGCAAATCAGTTTCTAAAATCAACTTTTCTGCTTTCTTTCTTTTACTCGACATACAGCACAAGGCATCACGTGGTCACACGGGGCCACAGTTTTAAAATGAGTTAATAAACTCATAATTGCCGTATTTATTCTGTGCAATAAATGAATGCCAAATAAACAATTTTAAATATTCTATCCTGAAACTACATCAGTAATTAGCTATTTGTGACGACTTGGCCGCTCAGTTTGTAGTCATGTTGTCTCTTTGTGGTTGTTTTGCATCTCAGTGAACTTATCGTGTCCCTTTGTGGCTGTTCGGCTTTGAAAAGTGCTAAATAACGCTTGAAGCTTTCTTGCTTGCCAAGTGCCCCAACATGATATACATTTTTTACAAAAGCAAATTCATTCCGACTAAAAAGGTTGGAGAAAGTAAGAATAAAGCAAAGTACAACTTTAGGTTCATCAACTGTACCAAACAGCCATATATTTTTTATTTCACAATGACACATTGGACAGGTACTGTAGATATATAGTATATCAAAAACACATCAGCTGACATGTCATATCTAAAATTAAAAAAACATTTGTTTTCATTTTGCACATAGAGCTCAAGTCTTAAAAGACAGAATAAAAGTGACAAAACATTACAAATGAAGGAACGCGTCAAAATACATTTCCCAGCACATTGTTCTATATTGCATACACATTTAATCAGGAGTGGAAATCTGAAATGCACTGATGGATCACCTTTAAATGATATCTGGTGAAAACTCGTAAAATTTCAAAAGGCCACCAAATGGACTTCCGACTCAGCAAAAACAGCCTGCTCAGCTGCCCGAAGCAGAGGACAGAAAAGCTGGAGGATGAGTCATTCCCTACACAGTTATGAGTAATGGTGGTGGTGGTGGTGGTGGGGGGCCAGCAGGTACTGGTAAGCAGCAACTGGAGCTCTTTGTGGAGCTCCTAAAAGTCAAAAAACACGAGGTCTCGGTTTGGTCATGCAAACATAGTCGAATGTCCTGGAAATACAGAAACTCCCTCTGCGTGGATTGTGACATGGTCCCCAACACGTTCACGAGGATTTCAAAGATAAACCAACAGCCACCAGAAAGCTTTCCAGTACAGATTCATAGAGAATAGTGTTTCAATATTCATTAAAAGCATACAGTGCTCATTTCTTCGCGACAGACACAACCCTCTGGCTTGCAAGGCAATCGGATTTGCGAATTAACATTTAATTAGGTGACTGTGCCATTGCAAGAAGTTCAGGTACACCATGTCTACTATACTTAGTGCTATACCACAGCAGTTGTTTGTGTTTTAAAAAGGCAAGGTGAGAGAGGTGTTGGTTCGGCTTCTGCATCCAACTAATGACTGCAATTAAAATGGAGTCAAGGCCAGAGAAAAGTCTCGAGAAACAAAATCATTATAAAACATCACATTTGAAAAAACTGACTACAGCATAGATGGTCTGTCCAAAAAAGTCAAGACAGAAAAATTGCAAAAATGTCTCTATTGTCCAAACTAAATATTACAAACAGCATCTATAGAGAGAAATAGATCATTTCTAATAACTTAAATACTTAAATTAGTATGCAATACAATACTTCCATTTGGGGCCAGAGGGTAAGAAAATAGATCTGCTCAAAACCTACACACTCACACACACACACACAAAAAAAGAAAAAAAGAGGACTCTTTGCCAACAGGTCCATAGGCTAAACAAAATAACCTAATGATGTGTGCTCCGACTTGCATGTGTTGAGTGTGTGTGTCCTTTTTGGGGGCGTCTCTCAGATCCCTTCAGTCCTGCAGTGAGAAGCTTTGGCACAGAAACACCATGGGACGAGATGACGCGTTACAACACGGTGCTAATGAGGGACACTCATGCAGGCCTCGCTCCAGTCCTGGAGGAGAAAAGGTCAGTGAACCCCGACATGCATCGCCACCACAATGCCAGGGCAACGGACAACAAGAGGAGGGGCCGAGCGGCAGAGGAGAGGCTGGGAGGAAGTGGAAATAGGTGTGCACGCTTGCACAGAGAGAGAGAGAGAAATGAGAGAGAGAGAGAGAATGAAAAGAAATGGCTCAAATGTATCAACACAGGGTGTTTTGGGGAGGATTTTTTTTTAACCATCCCGGGGCAATGACAGAGAAGGAAAGGCTAAAAGGGAAATGATTTCCATGTCGGGGCCATGATAGAACGACGCGTCAAAAATATAACTGTCTCCACGACTAGGATGATTTTAGCCTGATGTGGTGGCTTCCCAGCTTCTCCTCCGTTTCTCACTACCCCCTCGATCTCACAGAGACGACTCCACCTCTCTGGTGACGGTAACCTCGGCCTCTGACTGAGGGCGCACCTGAATGGCTGCGGCCAGCTCTGGGCTCTCGCTGATCACCTCCAGGGCCGACGCGGCAGCAGCCTTGCAGTCACTGCCGGCCTTCTTGTCCGGGTTCTGTTTGTCCGCGGAGCCGCAGCACAGCTTGGGGGCGCACTGGGTCCGACAGGAGAGCTCACAGAGGGAGTCTCGAGACTCCGAGTTGAACGTGACAAACTCGGGCTGGATGGTGGTGGCGTGGATGCCCTCGTCGTGGAAGAAGTCCTTGATGCGTTTGGCCACGTCCATGTAAGACGTGGGGTCGTGGCACTTGATGTGCGCCGTGGCGATGATGCGGCTGCCGGCCAGCTGCCAGATGTGCAGCTCGTGGATGGCCAGGACGCCGTCCAGGCTCAGCAGCCGCTCGTTGAGCCGGTGCATGTTGATCTGCTTGGGCACGGTCTGCAGCAGGATGAGGGCCGACTCTTTGAGCAGCGGGTAGGTGGTGTACAGCAGGATGCCCACCATTATGATGCAGAGCGTTGGGTCCAGGTAGAGGACCCAGCAGGGGCCGGCGTACTTCGTGCTTGACATGGTGGGGCCTTCCAGCAGGTCGACCAGCGTGTGGTTGACGTGCTGGTGGTCTGTGGTGTGACTGTTGATACACGGGTTCACGCACGTCTCGCCGGCTACGCAGGGCTGCCACACGAAGGTGAATATTAAAGCATTGACCACCACGATGACGGAGCCCAGGGCGTCACCCAACACATGCAGGAAGACCCCGCGCATGTTGAGCTGCGACGACGCGTCGTGGTCCATCTCTTCGAAGTGGGTGTTGCCATTCATCTGCACCTCTGTGCCGTCGGTACAGCTGATTTCTGAAGGTAAAAACAAAAAGTTTAGTTTTGGGGAACACGAATAATAAATAAGACGAACTTTGACACTGATATACTAATACAGCATTCAAAATACATGTTACAGACAGCACAGGAACCGTAACAAAAATAGAATTGTTGCTTTGAGAAATAACAGAAAAACAACAACAAGGTCGTTACTGTAACAAATTAACACGCAGTATGGAGATACCAAGAAGACGCTATCAGTGTCGGCCAGTTGATGAATTGTTCAGTTACGTCATTTGGCGTTGGAAGAAAGGTCCATTTGAAACATGAAACAAAAAGAGCAGAACTCAGCCCGCATTGTTATCAGGTGACACGAGTTGCAACCAGGTTGGCAAATTAGCAATTGCTACCAGTCAAATGCCAGTAAAATATGAGAGAGATTTCAGAAACAAAATAATGATTTACTATTGATTGGCTTGATGTATCGGTCAGTGGCTGAAGGAAAGTAAAAAGTTAATTTCCCTCCTTGCTTCAGAGTCAGGAGGAGGGTAACTATGGGCAAGTTCCTAAGCCATTAAGTCAGTCATTGTGGGTTTCTTTTCTTGCTAACAATGTTGTAGCTTCCAATGCAGAAGATAATTCACTCTTTGTGACTCAGCCTTTCCTATAAACCCGCCAGGGGCTAGGAAAAGGAGAAAATACCGGACGGCATGTGAGATCCTACGCGCTACACTTGTACTCTGTGTGTGGCCGCGTACACGACAACTCTGGGGGAGTCGCACCTGAGCAGTGGCTGCTCGCTTCCATCCTGGGGCGCCACCGGCTCATTCATCAACGGCTAACGGTGTGGCTGGGGCTTTTGACTCCACGTTACACTGATGGATGACCCAGTAACAGCAATCAGTGCATGGAGGGGAGGGAAGGGGGGTATAGCCTCCATTTATTAAAACTGGCGGGGGCCTAACAGTGTGGGGGAGACATCGTCTTCTGTATGGGTTTGACCTCTCAGTGAGGGAGGGAGGACCAAGCCCAAGGTGCTCGTTTGGTTGCTTTATTGTCAACAAGCAGACATCAAAGTCTTATCTTACCACAGTCAGAAGGATGAGTCGTTTCTGTGTAGTAACCTGACACAAAGACGGGGTTTTGTAACAATCAGGTTTTGACTAACGTATAAATTCACTTGTGCAGTTACCGAGAAGTTGTGAGCAATAGTAATGCCTAGGAGGACCAGGAATTCTGAAAGAATAGACACTGTTAAGTGTGAACAGGTAAAATACAGGACGTTTCTGACGCAAGCTTCTACATGTCTCCATGTAGAAGCCAGCTGATGGCGGTCAGTTTTACAAAAAGGGTGAAACCTGAGGCTTTTTTTTGGTTGTTGCTTTACACCGTTGAAGGTGGCCACGTTTCCACGGATAGAATAACCATCCGAAACATATCTGATGACAAACACAGACATCTGAATGCCACTGACACAATATGGGTTAGTCAATCAAGCAGGCAGGCACAGTCCTCGAGGTACACTGAAGATATTTGTATGCACTCTTACGCAATATGGGCCGCTAACAATGGAGATGAAGTCGAGCACATGCTGTCAGACTAAATGTGGGACACAATGAGGGTGGATTTGTAGAGTTTTGACATTTAATACTGGCGTGTAGTTGACAGGTAAACATAAAAAACAGGACAGGACAGATACATCCCACGATTGTGACTTGGCTTTCCGTACTTACCATTTCTCGGTCTCGCATCACCCGGGCTGTTGTGATTCCCCACCAAGTTGTTGGTCTCCTCTCCAGAAGAGCCGTTCCCAGCCTTCTGGGACTTGCAGGTTTTACCCCTCTTGTTCTTACTTCCATGAGAGTGACCTCCGTGGGAGTGCCCGTGGCCTCCGCCGGCGTGTCCGTGGAACAAGCAAAGTCCGAGCAGGTTGACCAGGAGCCCCGCGGCGCCGACCCCGGCGACCACCAGCGGGCTCTCGATCTCGTGGGCGTTGGTGAAACGCTCGACCGCCTCCAGGACGATGGTGAAGCACAGCGCCGTGAGGAAGACGGCGTTGACCAGAGCCCCCATCACCTCCGCCCGGATCCACCCGAAGGTGTTCTTGTTGGTTGCGTGGGTTTTCTCGGCGAATCGCACCGCGACCAGAGCCACTACCAGCGCGATGACGTCCGACAGCATGTGAAAGGAGTCCGACAGCATCGATAGAGATGCGGTCATCCGGCTGACCACCACTTCCACGATGAAAAATCCAAAAGTCAAAGAGAGCATGCATAGCAGCCGAACACGATTAGGCTCGCAAACCATTTTTTCCCGGTCTCACAATACTTCGTTGAGTCAAGTTTCGAGTCAACGTTAAATAACGTTTCGCGGTGTCTTCTAACGGGTTTACCAGCTCCGCTAGCTAGCTCTCTGGTTCAACACAACTCCGAGCTAACGACTTACGTTAAGCTAGCTGGCTTCCTGAGACAATACCACCAACGCTAACAGCGTCTTCATTCACTGCTGTTATCCAACGACGGCAGCATCACTCGGCTAAATATGAAGACGACCAATGGTTACATTAATCCGGGATAAGATTTAAAGTTAATGTATACTTAACACAGCGTAAACTGCGACGTGGTTTTTACCAGCACATTCAAGATACGTTTGCCGACGAGCTTTGGTTTGCAGACGGCTGAAACTTTGCACCCGAGCCGGTCAAACTTTCCACACGGAACACGGCGCCGTAAAGACACGCCCTGGACGATTCCTATTGGTGGAGAGGGTACCGAATGGGATCTTATTGGTTCGATTTTGCAACTCTCGCAAATAGGCGGAGTAAGGAAGCTAGACAACAGCGGTTGCTACGCACGCTAACGGAAACTGTAGTCTCGCGATTATGCCCTTAATTTATTTGGGAATCTTTTGTAGTATCGGTTATATAGTAATCTATTTTAAGTCGCAAACACATTTAGCAGACATTTATCTAAATGGAAATAACTGGCCTTTTCTGTTCTCATCTTTTTATGAATGCATTTAGAGTGTATGTCTCATCTCTGAAGACGATGCGGTCAAAAGCCAAAGGTCTTTATAAATGTGTCAATATATCCTAATTTAAAGGTCTGTCAGTTATTGGTTTAATTAATTTTCTATCTTTGGTCTGTCTTAAATAACCCCTTATTAGTCCCATCTTTCATTGCTGGAAACCTATCTAATCGTTTTAGTAGTTTCGTTTAATCAACTGTAAACTGGAGGCCTATTATTCTACGAAACTATAATACAAATATCCCTCTTAATTATATCCTCAGATCTGCTGAAGAACAAACGACTTTTAGGTATGAATGCTTATTGCTGTGTTGTCTGTAACCACCGGCAGAAGTCTTTCAATTTAGTGACCCTTTCACGGGAAACTGATGACCCCTTGTGGGTTGTTATCTCATGATGAAAGACTAGAGTTCATTTGTAGTATAATTGTAGCGTAAAATAAACACTAATTCTTTTTGAGTCATCGTTTTCATCTACAACAGGATCCCCCTAAAATCCCTACTAGAACTTAAAATGTCCAATTTCCCTCAGGATGAATAATTTTTTTATTTTATCTTACCTGATTACTACAAGTGGTAATCATGAAAAAAAAGCAGAGTTGTTCATATGTACTATTTATCACTGCCGTCTGAATGTCTGAATCACACACTTTTTTAAAAAATGTTGGTGAATACACGAATAAATAAAAAAAAGATTGTACTTATATTTAGCAAGAACACACAGTACATTAACAATCTCAATAGCTCTATAAAATCCACACAAACTAAATAAAAATGTTGACATTAAAACGTTTTCTATAACATAGGTATAACAATACACAAGTTACAGCTACTGAAAAATATAAATAAAGCTTAATTTACATCCAGTTATTATGACTTAGCCTTCAGAAGCATTCACATTCAGTCACAGGTCACACAGTGAAATGATCAGCGGATGCCGAGTATCTGTCTGCTCTTAAACTGGCAGGTCTTCTCCACTTCGTTCAGCGTTTGTGCGCGCACTTTGGCCGCCTGCAGCCTCCTCAAAATCAGCTCCTGGGACGCCCAGTCGCCGTGTCGCACATCCGGCCGCTGGTTTTCTTTGCTCTCACCTGCAAAGTGGACTTTCTTCTTGCTGGGGGAGAGGTTCTCCACATCTAGGACCAAAACAGTAAAAAGTCACTGATTAACAGCTCAAACTTCGTATCATCTGGCACCCCTTACAACAGTCTTTGCAATCTAACATGGCAGCTCGATTTCAAGTAGTCAGGTGTGTAATAAGAGCTGAATTTGTTTTTTTTTATTTATTAAAACGCAGGTTTAATTTAATTAATTCTTTATTGGGGTATAAAAACAATATGTACATGATTTAAAAAGCAAATAAATAAACTGATTTTAGTCATCCACATTCTAAACAGAAGCATGAAGCCATCAAAACATTGTTCAGTTCAGGTCTCGGTTCAGTAAGTCCAGAGGTCTTCGTCCAGTTCCCATACCTATGTGTTTGCCATAGAATGGCGCCAGGTCCCTCTGCTGCTGTAGACGGTTGTAATTTTTCAGTAAACTCTCTGCTCTGAAACAGTAAATTAGGATAAAGAGTTCGCACCAATCAGTTGGTAAGTGACAAAGAATGGGTTGCTTAATTTCTAACCATTAGAAATAAAATAAAATAAAGTTTTACCTCCCAAGTTTCTCATTTGACAGTCGCTCACGAACACAAAGCTCCTGCTCTCTCTCTGCGATGACAAGACAAAAAAAAATAATTTACATCTTAATTTTTTGGAATATGTAGCTCTAATTTGCCTTGTGACAATACATTTGTTTTATTTGCACATACTTGAGATGCGTGTGATCAGGTGCTGAAACTGAAAGTAGGTAAACACTTGGCTGCAACACTTCTATCACGAGCAATGTGAACAAACATGTTTACCTGCAGAACATTTATTTTTAGGCCTGCAAGAGGAAAGTTTAAATAAAATGTCAACGTTACACGACTTGACTTATAGATGCCTCAATCACTAGGCATCTATAGGAAAGATAAATGCAATACTATTTACACGTGAAGAATGACATACAAAATCTATCCAACAGTGTATTACGAGGTTGTGAGAAGCCCAGCTGCAGGTCAGCAGAAGTCAAACCGTCTCATGCACCTTCACAGACGTGTGTCTGTGCGGTAGAAATAAAAAGTCTTACGCTCCAGCCTCTCCTCACGTTCCTTCAGCGCCTTTTCTTTGTCCCGCAACACCTGTTCCCTGAGTCTGAGCTCTGTGGCAGAGGCGGGTGTCGCTTCGGCTGCCTTTTGAAGGGGACATTCAGAGTCCGCTGACCTCCTTCTGAGTCGCATCTGTGCCCTCCTCTGCTCCTCAGCAACGACGTCGGCCAGCAGGCTGCTCTGGAGGATGGACTCCACAGAGGGCCTCAGATAGTCCTGGCAACAGAGAAACATAGACTACTGTGTGCTACTTACACCAAATCACAAACCAGCTAGTGCCCGGGCGGCAGGTTTCTGACTAATTGAGTGGCTTTAACAAAATCATTAGGATTTTTATATTCATTTTCAAACCTTCAAGTTGAGCATTTTGCTGAGCAATGCGTTCAGTTCTTCAGAGTATCGGTATGGGATCCTTCTGTATTTCCCCTCTCTGATCTTCTCTGCCAGCTCTTTTTGGTTGTAGGCAGTAAACGGGGGGCTAAACGGGAGAAACCCAGGCAAAAGGTCAGATCCGGTCAACAAATCGGCTCCTGGGGAAATGCACTCAAACAGAAGAGTCAGAAAACGTACGATAATGCGCAGAGTTCATACAGCATACATCCCAGCGACCAAATATCGGACTTCTCGTTGTACGACATTCGGTTTATTTGTTCCTGAAAGAAAAGAAAAATAGCGGATGCTTATTACAGCTGAGTTGTACGAACCTCCCACTGAATGTGCACTGCTGTCTGACCAGTAGGTTGTGAAACATCCAACATTAAATCAAACATTAAATGCTCGTCATATTCCCCCTCCCCCCCAAAAAAGGTGAAGAATAACCAAAGACAGGATTCAACAACTCACTGGAGACATGTAGTAAGGCGTTCCGACAAATGTCTTCGCAAAACTGGTGTCATGGTTCAGGATCCTCGCAAGGCCAAAGTCTCCGAGCTTCACATTCTGTTTGATGTCGAGGAAGATGTTGGCCGGTTTCAGGTCCCGGTGAAGAACCGTGGCTCTGCCGTCACTGCGTCTGTGGCACTCCTTCAGGGCCAACGTGAGCTGCGCCATGACTCGCAGGATGAACTGCTCCTCCAGATAACGCCTGCCATGGTGAAAAAACACACAGACGTGGAGCGGAGGGACACACAACTTGTATTTTATAACGCACGTAAATACACAGCACTGCGTATTTCAACACTAAAGGATCACATAGTCACCTTTCCTTGATGCACCGGGTGATGAGGCTGGACAGGTCCCCACCCTCGCAGTGCTCCATGACAATGTACAGCGTGGTGTTAGTCCGGTCTATGATGCGGTCGTAGTACCTCACTATGTTTGGGTGCTTGAGCTCCCTCAGGAGGTTCACCTCTGACACCAGCATCTGCTTTTCACTCTCCGCCATGGTGCCGTAGTCCAACTCCTTCCACACAAGGATCTGCAAGACAAAAAGTGGTTTAATTAACCGTCATGAAATCAGGAATCATTACACAACATCCATTTATGATGCATTTGCTTAACAGTGGCAACAAATGGCAATTACAAGACTACACTAAATAATAAAATGTAGTGTCAAAGGAGCACAACAAGGCTCTAAATATCAGCTGATTGACTCAGTTACATAATATATATCTGAAGCTAGCTAACAATGGCCACCATAGGTTACTGATCCTAAACAAAGTGAAGCCGTAGCAAAACAGGGAAAAGGAAAAAGAAGCCACCATAATATTATTAATTAACTAACTACACCTGTGCGTTTCCTGCTGACAAATAACTAGGATCTTTTTTCACTTTTGAAAATACACCTGTGTGCACGTACCTGCTACCCATTTATGATGTGAATTTATAAAATCAGCACCTATTCGCCCCAAAATACAATCACTGATATTCACGCTCAGTAGTTCGGCGTTTATATAAACTGACACTACCGTTAAAATAGCATTTGATCGAGTAAACGGTGTCGTGGTTACAACAAAGACTAGGTCAGGTTAACGTTACCTACAGGTGAGCAGTGGTTAGGCACAGACGAAACGTGTAAACGGTACTCACTTTCCCATCAGATTTCCGTCTTATTTTCTGGCATCTTCCATAGGAACCTGAGCCTATAGTGTACAACACCTCGTAATCCTCAACACGGGACGGCATCTTGCTTGTTTCAACCGAATTTAAAGTTAAGTTACCTGATTTAGCGTTGACGTTAGCTAGCTGTTCAACCAGTTAACGTTATGAAAGATTCGGCTGTAGTTAATCATAAAATTAAATCAGCGACTTCCGAATTAGCTTCTCCATTCACTATTGTGCTGGTTGTTTATTTCTTCCTGATAAAGATGCTTAAATAGACCAAATGGTTGGCTTTTGGTTTCTTCGCTAGTGTTTATTGCAGTTAACAAAACAGGAAGCGTCCTGCTCTCGGTTTAAATTGGTGCCCAAATCCTCGATCGTGATTGGCCCGCTCTCTCCGCATGGTGGCTTCTGATTGGTCAGTGCAAAGATACAAGTTGTGAGGTTGCTAAGAGCCTGAGACCCCGCGAGAGTAGAGCGGGAGGTAGACGACACGATTCCAACTCTCCACAGGGTGGCGCCAAAAACACAGTCAAGTCAAAGCACACGCTTTGGTCACCGTGGCAACCAGTTTCCAAAAAATAAGTAAGGATAATTAAATTATTTAGTAAAATTGAAAAAATATTTGGATGACGGTTACGTAAAAAAAAGATTGATTACGAGGAGATATTTTCATTTAAGTCTCACTGAAATGTAATCTGTGGCAGTTTTTGGACAGCTAATCAAAATGTAATGGTGTAATTAGGTTCAGTCCTGTCTGGCTCTGTGCACTATGAATGGCACCTTAAATAGTCGGCAGCTGGTCGGCAACTACAGGTAGCTTGCAGGTGGATCTGACAGGATGTAAACATTTATGCATGCACTTCCTGTGTATTCGTTGAAGGCTGCTAGAAACTGTCTGGCTGGACCGCAGGGTTTTGTTCGCCTCACTGTGTAATCCCCCGTTATTCTTGAGTACACGAAAAGGTCACAGGCTGTCATCAGAGCAGTTTCCGCTGGTGCATATGTAAGACACCGGGCAGGCTGATGGGGTCTTTGTCAGTGCTCATTTGATTCCACCAGCAGGACCACCTGAAGAGTCGCCATCTAAGGGCAGCAACCTCTCACTCTGCTGGTATCACATACAGTATGTCATTATTACTATTTAAATTATTAGTTTATTTACAGTCCTTTTTAGACATGGAAATATGATTTTTCTAACATTTACATTTTTGTGAACACCCAGATATCCATTTACAGTTTTCTAAGGAACAAATCTACTTTTCCTCCTCTGTACTGAGCATTACTCCTTTGGGGGTTTCACCACAACATTTGATCCATAAAATATCTCAGTTGCATTTACATAAGGATCTTATAGTTGAAACATACTGAGATCAGACCGATCTGGTTACAGGCTGTTGTAAAATAACGAGTAAAGCAGCAGTGGTGTTAGTTTAAGCGTGCATAATCAAATCATGACTGGAGTAAATCCTACATGTGACAGATAAAAGATCCCCCCCCCCCCTCATTACAAGTCTGTGTGATCCCTGCCCGAGATAAACGCCGTCTGTGGGACTTCTGTCAGTGACGGCCCTCTCATCGGGGGCAGCCACAGTAGCAGTTGTGTTCAAATGATCCTCTCTGGTGCCAGTACCACACACTGACACCACTCACAGCACCAAGAGAGTGAGCGCCGGGGCCGGCCCGTCAGTCTGCCTCTGCAAAGGTCACTCCTACAAAGAGCTGGAGGAGGTTGGACATTAGCCAGGAACAGTTGGGGGGTGGGGCAGAAGTGGACTGACAGCTAAAAACAACAGACAGCCGGGTGCCCGAGGCCGCTCTGACGTCAGCTGCCACTGTTAAAGGCCAGGAGTTGAGAGGGAGCGACAGGGAGGACGGATGGACAGCTACATCACATAATAACCTCCTCACCTCTGCTGGGGGGACGGGCGGTGCTGTAACGGGGGTTTACAGGAGGATTATGGTGCTCGCGTCACCTCTGACTCCTCTGTTTGGGTGCAGATTCAGTCAGAAACGAGTCTTTTCTACACAAGATAAACACACAGAGGTGACATTTTGTTAAAATCTGACTCACCTGGGTGTTTTCTTTGGCATTTAAACCCCCCATGAAGATATGCTATCATGAATAAAAAAACACTGGCATTAATCTGATACTAGGGATATTAAATGACTACTTTGACATTTTGGGAAATACTCTTATTTGCTTTCTTGCAGAGTTGAATGAGAAGATTGATACTGCTCTCATATCTGTATGGTAAATATGAAGCTACAGCAGCCAATTAGCTTAGCTTAGCATAAAGACTAGAACAGCTAGCCTGAATGTGACAAAACTGAATTGTTGTATTTTGGATGAGCTGACCGTGTATTTGCTGATTTTTTTGCTATTTGAGTTTTACTTTATACATTTACATCAAAATGCATGTGGTTCTTGACTGGAGACACACCGTCTCCAACGGGACGTGTTGACACAAGTATTTGCATGAGAAACACGTGATCCTGACGACAAAGCCTAAGGGGCCCGGCCTCAGGAGGGGCCGGGGAGACTCTGATGCCAGCGGCTGCTGCAGTGACATTCAGCCCGGGCCTCCACACCACAGCTGGGTGTTTTAGTGATTGCTGACTCAAGGGGCGCCACCACTGCAGCATTCACGAGGGAGCAGGCACGACAGCCTGACATTGAGGACCTTGGGGAGCAGTACCCGTGAAATAGTTCATTGCAGGTGTCCGATGGGGAACACTGGTGCTTCTGCAGAGGACAGTTCCTCATGAGATAATTTGTCAGTGTTATGTGGGTGACCTTGGCAAGAGATTTTACGCTGCACTGAGGAGTAGGATTCTCCATATAGGGTGATACTACTCCTCCTCCATCTGGACACCACGCTGAGCAACAGCCACCCTCGCTCCTGACTCTTAGCCCTTTGGTATGTTGGTGAAGCTTCGTGCATATTTTATCCCATTTTCCAGCTCACTTCCCACTGGTTTCCCTCTCGGTTCCCGTTGGCTGCCTGAAGCATGTGGCTTTCCCGCGGACCCGGTCCTTCACACATCACTCCAGCTGCTACGGAAATGTAGTTGATGGCACGTGGCCCTTGGTTTCCATTTATCCTGTGAATGCAACAATTTTAAGGCACATTGGCAAGTAAGGAAAGGTGACATTTTGGATTCTTTCACAGCAGCTGACACATAGCAGTTGACGTGAGTGAACTATAATGTGACTTGACCATCTCTCAAACTGCAAGTCAGTGATAATCAAGCCTGTAAGAGGGCACAAATACTCTGTACGCAGCTAAATATAGTCAGTCTGGTACTGTACTACACAAGTACAGTGTAGTTGATATCTTGGGTGTTACCACTCATGTTTGTAGAATAAATATGAAGCCAAAGCAGTGGTTAGCTTAGCTTAGCATAAAAGCTGGTAATGAGAATATACAGCTAGCCTGGCTTAGTCCAGCACCTCCAAAGCTCACTAAGGAACACTATTAAAATATTGATTAATTAAGTTTCAGAATGACAATTTGGAGTTGTACGCGAGGTTGTGTGCCGGACCATTTCCTGACCAGAACCAGGAACCTCCTGGAGTCTCTGCTAGTTGCCAGGCAACTGCTCCCAGCCAAGAAATAGTCTGGTACACAAACACCAACGAGATACAATGTATTGGTGAATTGAGCTCTAGAGGAGCTGGGAGGGGCAGTTGTTTGCTTTGGCAAGAAAGCAAACCAGCATTTTTCCTGAAACGTCAAACTAGCGCTTTAAGTTCGAACTCCTCTGGAGTCAGCTGCTTTGAAGACATCACCTTGAAGCGACCTGACAGAGAGCGGCTGGAAAGGAACTGCAAGCTGGGAAGAACAAACAGGTTTGTTCCATATGCCTCCAAATACACTGCTCCAAACAGAAAAGACTAAGAACCTCACAGCGACACCTGCCCACCGTCACGGCTGAAATCAGAGCTCCGTAATACAAACCAGTGACTTCCAACCGCTAGTGATCGACACCACAGTTGAACAACGGGCACAGACCTGAGCAAACACAGGCTTCAGTTACCTGGAGACCATTTTCAGCCAGTACGTCAGGGAAGAGGAAATGTGAACGTTGACATTTACATTTGCAGACATGAGAGAACACCCACTAGAAGAGTGTCACTTAAAATCAGTGGGAAAGGAGGCTTTTTCCTCGGTAACAGACTTCAGGATTCCTGCACACTGTGGGAGAATAACAGAGTATAAAAGAATAGTTTGACATTCAGGGAAATGCTCATGTCTTTCTTACAGTTAACATTAGATGAGAAGATTCGTACCACGCTGTCTGTGAAATATGAAGCTCAATTAACATTACTGCCTTATATTTATAACAGCACTGAAGTGTAAAAGCTACAAGTTGCGATTATTTTCTTTTAGGGGGATTATGTACTGAACTATTTCTTGGCACATAACCCCCTAAAATATGGAGCCGAGAAACAAACAAAATGTAAGCTATCAGACAAGTCCAAATTATAACTGAACACATCAATAAATAATTAAAATGGAAGTGTAAAAAGAAATATGCTTTATACTTTTCCTTTAACCTCCAATAAAAATTGAAAAAAATCTTATTTTTTGCTTCAGAAATTACATATAAACTATTTTCCCAATTCTTCATATATCCATTTCCCCAAGAAACATTTACTTTCCTTCACCACATTTCAAATTTTCCTGAAGCATATCAGGCTAGCTGTTACCCCCGCTTGCAGTCTTTATGCTAAGCTAACTGGCTGAAGCTACACATTTACAGATAATACACTTTATCAATCTCGTTATCCAATTCTTGGGGAACAAACGTAATTCCCAAAATGCCAAACAAATCCTTTAAACATTTTTTTGTTACATAAATGTCTGATATGTCAACATTTAAGTGCATAAAGCGCGTTAAAAGACAAACATTACACTGTTAGGATCTTTATGATGTTTTATTCCAGCACAAGTCTTTTTGTGTTGTAAAATGGCTGTGTAGCTAGGAAAATTAAAGGAGAAGTACAAAATGGAAAATTACAGACAGTTCTAGTATAATTTGTTTAAATCCCTATTATGTTTATTTCCTAAAACCACATCTAGGAAAACATCATTTCCCTGCCTTCTTTGGAAACATGGTCAAAAAAAAAAAAGAATAGGTGACAAAAAATTAAATAAAAAATAAAAATAAAAAAAAAGATGAAACTTTATTTCAAGTCACTCTCACAATGGAGGGGAATCTGAAAGGGCCGCTGGATGAATCACATTTATGGCCTGATTTCAAATGTTTTACCTACCCAGTCAGGTAGCCCTTTTTTTTTTTTTTGCATTTCAAACACAGTTTCTACCAACAGTGGCACACAGGGAGGGCAGTAAACTACTACAATGCACCTTTAATGCATTAGTTTATGACAATGATAATTGCTGCTCCTCTATAATTTTCCTAATTAAAGCAGGCTAAGCAAATTACATAGAGTTGACCTCAAAACCACAACACAAGTACATTCGAGAGAGAACAGCTGCACCATTGCAGGGCCCTGCCAGAGTTTCCCTCAGAAGTGAAGAGTGATCCCTTCCTCACGGGCCAAGTTTGAGCTCGACACCATGAAACCATCATTATGACAAACACCCCAAATGTTTGTCAAGAGGGAGTGCGAGGAAACAGCATTATTTGGGATTGTGGTCCACCGGGACATCAGGTAAGGCTTGATAGTCGAGGCTTTCCGCTAAATCCTGATAATTTAAAATGTACATCGGTACAAGTTTGAAACTGAGCCCGTGTGTCGCAAAACGTGTCAGCCAGCACACGGCCGTACAGTAGCTCTGATGTCTTGAAGCGCACAACAACTTCCCGGTCAGGAATCCCACAAAAAAAAGAAGAAAAAAAAGAATAAAACACAGGATAACACTGAGAAGTGAAGGGAAAATCCTTGCTTTCGTCGTCGTCTTTTTAAAAAAAACATTCATGATATTTGAAACAAAAATTCTCAGGAATTATCACAGACCAAAAGATAAGATAAACGCTGCAGTCATTTCCAACAATGAAAACTCTTCCTCAGCTTTGTTATGTACAAGATTTAAACATACCATGACATGAGGACGACAGTTCATGTATTTTAAAATTAAATCAAATTTGACCACCGCCGCCACACTCTGACGTCACAGAGCAACACGACATGAATCACATATATCAAAAATGGGGGGGGGGGGAGGGGGGGGAGACAACCACACACTCACTTAGGCAGGTTATGCTGTAAATTTACAGTAATGACACCTATAGTTCTGTAAGCCAAAATCTCTATTTTAGAATGCTGAACATTAGGGTAGCTTTCTATAAAAACCTTTTCTCCCCCCCCCACGTCTTTTTTCCCACCTGGACGACACTAAGCATATGGCTTAAATATTTGTAAAACTATGTAGTAAAATGGGGGAATAAGAGTCTCTGCCTTCTCAGTCTGGCCTGCTGAGATGATCCTCCGAGACAGACACACGGCAGCGTCTACTCTGCTGCGTGTAGCTGCACGCGGCTGTGTGTGTGTGTGTGTGTGTGCGCACGTCGGAGAGCAGAGGGCGAAAAGGGGAATTCCACAAAGAGGGAGTTACTTTTAAGGTGATCAGACTGCAAATCTTGCCCTGCGTGCCACCGCTGTTGTTGTTGTTTTTCTTTTCCTTTTTCAAATTAGCACTACAGCACCGTCTCCTTTTCCTCCCCCCTTCGACGTCCGACACAGAAACCATCCTTAAAATCAGGCGCCGCATCAGAGCCGCCATCCCTTTAGGCTTTCAGCAGGGCCGCCAGTGTCACCCTGGGGGGGGGGGGGGGGGGGGGGGGGGGGGGGGGGGGGGGGGGGGGGGGGGGGGGGGGGGGGGGGGGG
>JAVQJD010006669.1:0-23879 GCA_036023655.1 Nannoperca australis
TGGTGGGAACGTTGGGTCTTTGTGTGTGTGGAAGTTGGTCTCGACCGGCTCCATGTGATTGAGTTCCCTGAGATAACTTTGTTATGATATGGCGCTATATAAATAAAATTGAATTGAATTTAATTCCTTGCTAGTGAATAGCCACTTGGCTAACTCTGGTGCATTTACAGCAGTGTTTGTAAATGTGCACTCTCCCTGTTAACTAAACCAATAAATAAATAAGTAGTGTCTGATCATTCGACCACTCCTGTTAGTTGACCCATTGGAGTTATTTTTAGCAATGCTGCCACATTCCACCATTTTAGCAATAAATTTATTACAAATTGACAGAACAGATTACTGAAGCTACAAAAACTGTTTTTAAACCAGTGTTGGGAAATAACACATTACTTTGTAATGCATTACTGCACATTACTTTGTAATGCGTTACAGTAATGTGATACAACTTTTTCCTGTAACACTTGTGTGTAAGGGATTACAATTTTAAATGTAGTAAATGCATCACAGTTAATAATCTCAGTAACGATCATTACTTTGACAATTGTGAGTTTGCTTGTCCGCTGTCTCACTGGAAGTTCAGTTTGCATGCATTCACTTGCTAGATGAAGTTGGAGGGTGAGGTCAGAACCAGTCACCAAGGCTAAGCTAGCTGCTGGATGGTCAGTAAATCTATCCAAATTGTAGGGCTACCTGCTGGGGTGTGGAGGATTTGAGGTTGTTTAAAGGGACATTTAACAGAGCCAAGCTGGGAAAGAAATTAAAGTAACGAGTATATTAAAGTAACATAATTACTAATTTTTCCAATGAAATGATAACACTTTTCAAGTAACTTTCCCAACACTGGTCTTTAGACAGGGTGAGGCCTTAATATATTTTAAATTGGGACAAACAAGTGCAAGGCAACAAGCGTAGTTGATGCCTGCTTTTGGTTCTACTGACTTTCCTGGGTTCCAACATTTAAAAAAATGTCAATGTACTATCAGAAAAGTTCAACCTTCTTCTTCTTCTTCTGTGTTTACATGCTTTGCAGCCATCTTGATCATCTTCCAGCTCAGAGTCCATTTACTCTTTGGCATACTATGTTCATTAATCAGTGTCTGTTTCCAGTGCTTGGTGAAGAAATACACCACCTCGTCCTTGTCAGGCTTCTTATAGCAACAAATCCTCCATGACTCTTTCCAAGTCCACCACTCCTCTTTTTCCTCCTCCTCCTCTTCATCCTCATCTCCTCCTCTATGAGGTACCGCCACCATCCACGACTGCGTCCAGGAGGAGAAGGAGATGTTCAGTTTATGAAATTGCAGATGGAGTGGGACATCAGGTTTGCGTTTGATTGGTTCCTTTTCTTCTACTACGTTGTCCTCCTCTTTCTTGGCTACTTTCTCATGGTTGTCAATCTCCTCACATTTGACGGTCATCTCTTCTACTCTGGAGTCTTCTTTGTCAGTCTCCTCCTCTTTCTCCACTTCTTCATCTGCCTTCTCCTCGTCTGCTTCTTCATACTCCTCCTCCACACTGTCCACTTTTTTGTCCTGCTCATTTATGTCATCAACATAAATGTACTCTTCTTTATTGTCTACTTCTTTCCCTTGGTCTTTGTCTGCTTCATCCTCTTTGTCTTCTTCTTCGTCTTCTTCTTCTACCTCCCTCCCCCCTCTCATATCTACACTATCTTCATCTATTTCTTCATTTTTCACCTCCTTTTCTATGTTGTCCTCTTTCTTGTCTACATCTTTGTCCTCCTCTTCCTCCTCATTTTCTAATTCTTTCTTTTCCCATTCTCTTTGTAATTCTTCCTCCTCGTCCTTCTCATCTACTTCTTCACCCTCCTCCTTTTCTGCGTTTTCTAAAAATGTTTTATCCTCCTTTATTTCATTCTCTTCCTTCTTTTCAATAACGTCTTCATCCTCGTCCTCGTTTACTTCTTTGTCCTCTTTTTCCTTGCCTACACCTTTGTCTTCCCCCTCTTTCTCTAAGGTTATGTCCTCGTTCTCAGCTTTTTCTTCAACCTTCTCCTTGTCTACGTCATCCTCCTTGTCTTTTTTGTTGACTATTTTGTCCTTCTCATGTATTTCATCCTCCTCCTCAACTTCTTTGTCCTCTTCTTCCTTATCAGCTTTGTCCATCTTATCTTTTTCTTTTGCTTCTATGTCCTCCTCATCTACTTCTTTGTCCTCTTCTTCATCCTCTTCCTCATTTTGTTTTATGGTTTTGTCCTCCTCCCTGTGTACTTGTTTTTCCCTCTCCTCCTTGTGTTCTGGCTCCTCATCTTCATTGTCTTCATTGTTCTCCTTTAATTCTTCTTTCTCGTCTTTGTCTTCTTCCTTACTTTCCTCCTCCTTAGCCACATCTTTGTCCTTTTCTTCCTTATGTGCTCCACCTTCCTCATCCTTCTTGTTTATTGCGTCCTTCTCCTTGTGTATTTCTTTGTGGCTCTCTTCCTTGTCTACTTCTTTGTTCTCCACATTTTTGTCATCATCTTCTTTCTCCTCCTTCTCATCTACACTGTCATCCTCTACTTCATTTTTTTCCTCCTCCTCATTCGTCTTGTTAATTTCTTTGCCTTTCTTCTGCTTGTGTACTTCTTCGTGGCTCACCTCCTTGTCTACATTTTCGTCTATGTTTTCTTTCTCCTCCTGTTCATCTTCACCCTCATCCTCCTCCAACTCTCCTTCCTTCTGTGTCTTGTTGAATTCGTCTTCCTCTAGTTTGATCCATTGTTTAGGAGTCTTCCAGGCCTCCGTCCATGTTGTATTATCTGTGATCTCATCATCCAGCAGTGATGTGAGGAGAAGGTGCGTGTTTCTTTTACGTCTTCTAGTCAGCATGGCACTATGTCGATGATGGGACTCTTGTGAAGCCTTGCACCACCTGTGGATATAGTCATAGTTTGGTTTAATTTTGATCACATCAGTTTGATTAATTGTCAAACATTTCAGCGTGTTCAACAACAGGCAGACAGTTTGATCAGAAGCTTGATATTTCCAGCAACTGACTCCTGACAAGAACAGCAGCAACTGGGGCCAAAGCACCACCACACATGATATAAATAGTTTCAATCTCATATGTGTGCAAGGAAAGTCCATGAAGCCTGTTATGTAGCCCTGCGCACTAGACCCATTTCCATTTGAATGTGATTGTCTTACGACTTCCGCTTCAAACAAAGAGGGGGGAAAAAAGGCAAGCGCAAATAGCGACAAATAACAAGGCTAATTTGGAGAGTATAGTGAGTAATCTTTGTTTACACCTAAAAGTACTTAGTTAGCTGACATGGGTACCGTGGTCAAAACATGGACGCATTCCTTCCCTACGTTGCTGTGGTTACTCAGACACTGTAAATGGATTGCCACTAACGACTGGGGGTTGATATGAGAAAGTGGCCAGAAATAATGTATGGAGATATATTCAATTATTTTGTGCTGTCCCTTGGAGTACATGTTGCCGCTATAAAAAAACTACAAGAACACTTATCAGTACCTTCGCAGTAGTAAAGTGAGCAGTGTAGTACTCCACCAAGTAAAAAAAGGCTCAGTCCAGTACACTGGGCCTGGGTGACAAGTCTGGAAGCAGACAGCAGAGTGCTCTTGCATTGCTGGCCTGGAGAAGTTATGCAGCTTCAATTTTATGAAAGGTAAGAAAGTAAGATGTTTGTTTGTTTTTATCTGCAATGATTGTCAAGCATATAAAGGCATAATGCTCTAAGTAAAAGTATAAACTCAAGTCACATTAACTGATCATTCATAATATAGTTAAATTTGGTAAAAAATAATTATCAGCCATTTTCTTTGTCTTGTCTAACCAGAAAATAGAATATTACAGGAACACTATAAACCCATGCATTGTTTGCATCTACTTCAATTCAAATAGACTGTCGCATAACTGTGTGATAATCAGTGATGGGAAGTAACTAGTTAAATGTAAATTTCAAAATAAATGTAATTGTAATCTGTTACAGTTCCTAAAAAATATGTAATTAAATTACAATTACTAATCAAAATGTTGGTGATTACAAACGGGTTACATTCAAATATATAATTTCGGTAAAAGGAGGTTCAAAAATACTTTCCTCATTAAAACATAAAATGGCTCTGATATTACTGTACAGTGTGAAGTTTGTTTACTAGCGGGGAAAATGCTGTCAACATCAAAATGCTCGATGTCAAATCTGAGGAAACATCTACAGGTAAGTTCATGTAACCGCAATCAGTCAAAAATGAAGTAGCCTCGTCTCACCACGTAATTTAGCTCTATATTTTGATCGCTGTCCGTCTAGTAGGCTGTACATTTACATTTAATCTCTATTAACAGACGCCTTTTGCAGAGTTGCACCTCCATTTATGAACGCCTGGTTAAAAACTCTTAGAAGCTAACGGTAGTCCTCCTTGAATAGTGATTAGTTAGCCCGTGAACATTCATTTACTGTTCTATTTTGTATAGGCTTCGCCCTCTAAGGCTATCGCTAGTGGGTTTATCCCTTCACGCGCATGTGCAGCACTGAAAAACTTGAGTCTACACCCACCTGCATAATGGGCCTCATCAGCGGTCTCACCCTGGGTATATATTGGACTGAGACCGTGCAATCGGCTACCATTTTTCTTCAGCTAGAAGCACTGCAACAACAACTATTTCTAAAGAGCTAAAAGAAGTTTGACGGCCTCCAGAATAGAGCGGCGGGATCCGGGTCTGCACTGACTAGGGTTCATCATGGGCTTTGACGTGCACCGCCGGTGCAAAGGCTTGTCTTGGACCGGAACATGCCGGCTTGGCGCTCACCCCACTAGCCTCCTGTCCCTTCTGTGCTCTCCTGCCCCTGCCTGAGAAACAGCCACCGGATTACATGAGCAAGGCTTTCCTCCCTGTTCACCTGGTCAGGCAGGACCCTGTGTGGCCTCGCTTCCCGGCGATTCGGCGCTATCAGGAGGGAGTGGCAGCGGACCTGCGGAACCTAAAGGCTCCAGTTCCACCTATGTTCCCATCACCAAGGTGGAAGGCATCACAGAGCATGGCTGCCCTCTTGTTCCCCCTCTGGAGCCCAACCTTACTGCCTTCTTTGGGGTAAGGCAGATGAACACGCTAGCCGGACGGCGGCCTGTTCCCGTCGGCTAGGGATCAGCTCACTGCCCGCTTTGCGGACCACTCCCAGTGCAGTGGTGAAAAACATCTCCTTGCTGGCTTATGCCATGACAATACATGAAATTAGCAAGGCTGCCAGCACCATCTTGACGCTCTGTGCATCCGTTGCTGTCTCCTTGGTGAGGATTGCCACATGGCAGACAATGATTCACAGGCACCTGTGGCTGCAGCAGTCTGCTATACCGGAAGCCTCAAAGAAGGATCGCCTCGAGGCTCACATCAGCCTGGACGGGCTGTTCGGGCCTCGATTTCACTCCATGGTTGACACCATGAGGTCTGCATCTAAATAGGCTGAGAAAATAAGGTGTCACGTCGCCTGGGCTCCACCCACTGCACGCCATTTCCGTCCGTCGGACGACCAGGACCGACGGGAACAATGCCAACGGCAGAGATGACCACCGGCGGCTGCCAGTGCTGCGCCTCGTGCCCCTAGGCCTCCTACGTAGACGCCACATTGACTGCTTCGGAACGTTGCTGTGATACGTCAATGCGTCCACCATATTGGAAAGGATAAGACTAAACGAACACAAGTAAACGGGGGTGCTGCGTTTTTTCCCGATAAAAATAACTATAAAGTTCACATCTGTCAGTCACTGACTCGTTTTTATATTTAAGGGTTTATGATCTACGTGCAGTAGAAAATAAACGTTTTGTCTCCAGTTACTTAAAATGTGGATAGTTAGGCTATAAACATAGTAACTAAATACCAGTCCCCAGAAAACCTGGACATGAAAAAACGCCTGTGCCATACTTAATGTGCTCAGTGTTTACTTGTTATGTGTTACATTTGCTTCATTTATAATTATTAATATTACAATTTTTTTTCTTTTTTATTAATAACTTATTCTTTGTTATTATGATTAGGAAACATATACAGTGGGTACGGAAAGTATTCAGACCCCTTTAAATGTTTCACTCTTTGTTTTATTGCAGCCATTTTCTCAAATCAAAAATGTTCATTTTATTTCTCAATAATGTACACTCAGCACCCCATCTTGACAGAAAAAAACAGAAATGTAGAAATTTTTGCAAATTTATTAAAAAAGAAAAACTGAAATATCACATGGTCATAAGTATTTTATATATATATATATATATATAAATATGTATATATGTGTGTATATATGTGTATATATATGTGTGTATATATGTGTGTGTATATGTGTATATATGTGTGTGTATATGTGTATATATATGTGTGTATATGTGTATATATATGTGTGTATATGTATATATATATGTGTGTATATGTATATATATATGTGTGTATATGTATATATATATGTGTGTATATGTATATATATGTGTGTATATGTATATATATATGTGTGTGTGTATATGTGTGTGTGTGTGTGTGTGTATGTGTGTGTGTGTGTGTGTGTGTGTATATGTGTGTGTGTGTGTGTGTGTATATGTGTGTGTGTGTGTGTGTATATATGTGTGTGTGTTTATATATGTGTGTGTATATATGTGTGTGTATATATGTGTGTGTGTGTATATATGTGTGTGTGTATATATGTGTGTGTGTGTGTGTATATATGTGTGTGTGTGTGTGTGTATATATGTGTATATATATATATATGTATGCATAAATAGACTAGACTAGAATGTGCTTAGATTGAGAATAGATCTCATTGCTCAGAATTAATGAAGATGACAGATTACCAAAAGGAAGCTCCAGCGCACCCTAGCCTATGATATTTATGTGGGCCTATTTAACCAAGCATACTTGTTTATTCAGCCAATTGGTTGGTAGTTTCCATTGTAAATCTGAATTGTTTTTCATGCCCCAGTTAAAGCCCTAAAAAAAACCTTGTTTGCTGGTCATGTATGTGCCATTTGAGCATGCAAATTCAACTCACTGGACATGCATATTTCCTTAAAATAGTTTGGGACATTTTCAGTCCTACATATGCATCAACTAGTCAGTTGTGAACCAGTCAAATTATTGTGGTGTTTGCCATTGGTGAGAAACCATATTGATAAGACGATCTCCCGTTTTGGCAGCAAGCTAACTAGTGTGACTTGGTGGTATGACATCAGTTGGAAATGAACAAGAACGAGAGAGAACACACACTTGACCAATAAAATTTGCTCATTTCACCTAATTTTGAGGTTTTTAATGAGTGTTTTTGAAATTTTGAAATGTTAATGAGTGCTTTTAAGGTTTAGGACTCAGAATATTGACTGCTATGCAGTCCATGGGATGACGGATGATGAGCTAATTAGATATGTACCCAGAATGGGAGACCGGAAAGCAATTTGGCAGTACTGCAGATAAGAAGTGGCGGCGCTGGAGGGAAGCACCACAACTGTCTCCAAAGTGACAGAAAGCCTGATGGCAAAAATAAAACAAGAGGCCCCCAAAAAGACTCTGGGTAGGGATGATCATATGCTCCCGCGGCCCATGATTTAAATTAAGTGGGAGACTGAGGTGGCATAGTAAAAAAAAAAAAAACCGACAGACAGAGCGGCATCCCGGTGCCGGACTCTGCAGCCAATGCTAGCTGCTGTTGTCGGTGGTCGGCCGACAGCACCAGCATCCCAGTGCCGGTGTCCCGGCCAGTGCTGGCGGCTGTTGTCGGTGGAGGTTGGTAGCTGGGGCCCTGGCATCCCAGTACCAGACGTCTTGGCCGGTGCTAGCAGCTGTTGTCGGTGGACTGCCGGGGACGCCGGCATCCCGGCTGCTGTTGTCCTGGCCGGTGCTAGTGGCTGTGGTCGGTGGACGGCCGAGAACGCCGGCATCCCGGTACTGGCATCCCGGCTGGTGCTAGCTGCTTTGGTTGCTGGAGGTTGGTAGCTGCTAGCAGCTGCCATGCGCAGTAATCGAGAGCGAACGAGGGACAGTTACGTAGGGTATTTATACGGAAATGGCGTAGTGACATGGTTGACGTAATGGGGGTGTGTTCCTGCTCCCGAAATTCCGCTAAATAGCAACAATTAATAAAAAAATCTTACGTATAAATTAAAAAAAAAAAATTCAATTTGAATAAATGGATTCTATACAGTCCACTCAGTGGTTTCAACTGTTAATCCGTTTTACCCAAGAATTGATACTGGAAATGGAAGAGATAGCACAGAAAATGCTCTAAAATGTTAGCAAAGTCAAATAATTAGACAGTCAAATGTGCACAGATAAACACTACCTCCAGTCATTCATATTTAAAAGACAGGAGAAAAAGTCAGCTCTTATGTAATATATCTCTCAGTCTGGGTGACAACAGTATTTGCATCAAGAAAGATTATAATTAGTCCATACCTCCAACACATCTCATATATACACTCAGTGTACAAAACATTGAGAATATACTCCTTATATTGGTTTACACCCTTTTCCATAATCATTAAATGTCTTAAACTCATCTTTTCACTACCTACACCCCTATTTGAATGACACGTGTAGTCTATGTAAACAAAATTGTAGCTCCAACAGAAAACATTTACATTACATTACATTTAGCAGACGCTTTTATCCAAAGCGACTTCCAAATAAAAGGTTTACATAAAGTGCATAGAACCATGATGGAAAACAACAAGATGTCTCATCAGACTTGTAAGGGCTGGTAATGAATCACAAGTGCTATAAGCAAGTACATCGCTGCCAATGGCAGAATCAAAAGAGCATTAAATCTAAGAACCAATGATCTTTGTACATTATCAAATACAATACATTCAAACTAGAAATACCATTCCACTATAGTATTGTGCAATATGCTTTACTTTATAGAACCAATGTGTCAATTAAGTGCTGTTGTATTCCCAGTGCTGTTGTATTCCCAAAACAAGTCATTTAAAGACACCACCTTGCTCTGAGCACGTGAGCATTTCTTATAGTTTTCTGACATTTCATTGAGCAAACAGATTAATCAGCTATCAGTTATGAAAGTAATCGTTAGTTGCAGCCTTTCTCTCAAATGGTCCTCTGGCTGAACTGCACATAGTGGGATTTCTCTTGCATTCGCAGCTATCTCAGAACTTGTAACCTTAACTGGATTACTACTTTTTTATTTCTGGCAAAACTACATGAGACTGCTCATTGTGGAAAAAAACCAAATGTCCATATTCTCAAAGCTGTTCAGTTAATTTGTTGGTTGCCCTCTGAGGCTCACACACAATCAAACTTCCTTAATAACTGATTATATCCTGCAGTTGTACAGTTCCAACTGAGGCTGCAATCCCCATAGGCCATTAATGTTGCTTGCCGATGGTTATGCAACACTTAAACAGCCTCTGGTGATCTATAGAAGATTTAGAACAATGTGTTCTGGTATAGGACGCCTGTGTCCATCGGCCCACACATCACCTACTGCATATCTCAAATCCTCTGACTGCAGAGGTGTGTGTGTGTGTGTGTGTTCCATTAATGGTGATTATCTGTGTCATAGGTTTTCCATATGACCTATGATCTGGCCAGCGCCATGGTGCGTATCATGAACCTGATTGGCATGATGCTGCTGCTGTGTCACTGGGATGGCTGTCTGCAGTTTCTGGTTCCCATGCTTCAGGACTTCCCCTCTGACTGCTGGGTCACTAGAAACAAGATGGTGGTAAGTGGGTTATTTATGAGTCAGACAGCATCCAAAGGTGCTCCTCTTTAGGGCCCGGAAACCTTTTTTCATGACCATGACTATGAGTGATGCGGTCCTGCAGGAACACAAACATTTCTGTCAACTGTTTTGGATTTTGGATTTCACGAGTTTGAAATGGGCTCAGCTGGAAAAAGGTACACATACATTGGTGCACCAATCAGGATTTACCAACATTTGAATCTAAATCTGATGACAGTTATGGGGTTGTTTGATCACTGTCAGTGAAATCAGATCAAACCACACCCACATAGTCCTGATGAAGCAGAATAGCTGAGTTTTAACAACTAATACTTAAAGGTGGATTTGACTTTGATTGTTGCTTATTAAGTTGTGAATATTAAATGTGAAATCCTTTCAGGGGCTTTTAAACTACACAATCATATTTTAAGATGCAACACTTTGATTCATTATTCACTCTAATTATTTTAATAATTGATTAATCATTTTAGTCATTACATGGTTTTAGCCTCTCAAATGAACCTATGATATATCTTATAGTAAACAGAATTTTTTTGTCTGTTTGTCTGACTGTTTGTCAAATAAAACAAGCTTTTTGAATACATCACCTTGGGCTGTGGTAAATTATAACGTGTACTTTTTATCTATATGATTTTATAGACCAAACAATGCCATCGATTCAGTGAGAAGTACAGAATATATTGATAGGTATACTTGTAAGTGAAATAGACTTAAAAATAAATCCGGACAGTAATGCAAGTAAGCCACGTTATGAGGTGATGTTTTATGTTTTAGTCTGAGGGTTCTTCAAAGCCAACAAAGCTGGAAAATAAATGCATCATCGTCTCTGGTAAACTTTCTCTTCCCTCCTCTTCTTCCCTTACAGAATGACACGTGGGGTCAGCAATACTCCTACGCCCTGTTCAAGGCCATGAGTCACATGCTGTGCATCGGGTACGGCCTGTACCCCCCCATCGGCATGGCTGACGTGTGGCTCACCATCCTCAGCATGATTGTGGGCGCTACCTGCTTTGCAATGTTTGTGGGGCATGCAACTGCACTCATTCAGTCTCTGGACTCCTCCAGGAGGCAGTACCAAGAAAAGGTGGGTGTTTTGTTCTCTGCCTGGCTGATATTTTTCGAAGAAAGTCAATTTTCTTTAAGACAGTTGAAGTCAGTTGTGGTATATAACTAAGTACTATACATGCTACTTAGCTACTTGTACTGTACTGGAGAATTTGAATTTTATGCTACTTTATACTTTTACTCCACTACATTTATTAACAGCTTTAGTTACTTTTTAGATTACTATTTTTCATACAAAACATATGACCAGTTTATAAAATGTATATGCATTGAACTTTAATATACCCAAAAGTATAAATTAGTATTACTCATAAGTAACTTTATATGTAAATATTTTTCCATTCTGGTTTTAAGTAAAAGATCGGAATACTTAATTCACGACTGGTTGAAATGCAGTTTAAATGGTGATGATGAAAAGTGACACTGTGAAGACTTTTACCCACCTGTCATAAATCTTTAGGCATTTAAGTGAGAAAATGCCCCACAGAGGGAGACTATTCATAGATGAGAAGGGAGGGAGATCTTTGAGCTACTGCTGTGGCTTTTTAACACAGAGACATTGGTGAGAGGCGACTTAACATACAGGACATAACATGCATAGATTGGTTACATGAACCATTCGCACATGCTTTGCTGGTAGAGTACACCGCTGAAGGACACAGTAGTTAATGTTATTAGCTGCAGCCCGCAGAGTGCGACTGTATTTGTCAGATGGGACAGAGGCACAACATTGCTCTGTGGGTTTCACAGATGGCCTGACAGTTGACTGTTAACATAATGAGACACATTATAGTCCACCTCTGAGCCAACATATCAATCAATTTAATATATTCATTTTGACATTGACATTACGTTACAGGTATTTCTGTGGCATTTGTTTGCTTAAATACTTTTATAATTGTAATAATTGGACTTGTGTTTTTGTTACAGTATAAACAGGTGGAGCAGTACATGTCCTTCCACAAGCTCCCTGCTGACATGCGCCAGAGGATCCATGACTACTACGAACACCGTTATCAGGGCAAGATGTTTGACGAGGAAAGCATTTTGGAGGAGCTAAATGAGCCACTGCGAGAGGTCAGGAGTCAATCTACTTTGTTTTTGTTTAATACTGCTGAGTCATTATAATGTTAAAAGACACATTTAATAAATGGTTTATTATAATGTTATATTTTATGGTTCTTAATACCAGATATGTTGATTAAGCCTCCTTGCTCTAAATGGTTTACAGTTATTTATTTGTGTAATCTAACATGGCTCTCTTACTTTGTACATTAATGTTAATAGTCATGTAATCTGATTAGTAATGGCTGTATGAGGACTGAGAGCCTCATTAACATTTCTCTAAGCTGTTAACCATCCTGCTTTTATAATGATTGAAATGTACACATGCAGTAACACTGACGCTAAAATCTCTGTTTTCTGCAGGAGATCATCAACTTTAACTGTCGTAAACTGGTGGCCTCCATGCCTCTGTTCGCCAACGCCGATCCAAACTTCGTCACCTCCATGCTGACCAAACTGCGCTTTGAGGTCTTCCAGCCGGGGGACTACATCATCAGAGAGGGAACCATCGGCAAGAAGATGTACTTCATCCAGCACGGCGTTGTCAGTGTCCTGACAAAGAACAGTACAGACACCAAGCTGTCTGACGGCTCTTATTTTGGAGGTAATTTCTGCACACAACCTGCTGTGTGCACTGCATACCAATATATTCTGTGGCTGGTTGCAAGTCAGTTTGAATGTATGTGAAGGAGTGGTGATAGTATGATTTGTTTTGATTTATTTTGCTCCGGCACTCATCAGATTAACTTCCCTGACTATTTCAGCTGGGAAAAACTGTCCACATCATCTCCTTAAAAGGGCTCTGAACTAAGAGGAACAAAGCTTTGTGATCTTTGATTCCATCTGTGGGGTTTTCCCCTTTTGTTCACGCCATATTTAAAGCTAAAATCCACAACTATCGTCTCATCCTGTCTTTGTCAGAGTCCAGCAGTGTAGCAAAGTGATGTCACCACCAAATGTCCACCAGGAAATATAAATATATAATTTTCTTTACTTGCATTTTCAACCAGAGGCAGTGCGCTGACAACCCGGGCAACATTTTTTTGATACCAAATTGTGGATTATTTCTGACCATATTTCAATGTTTAGCCATACTCCAGCATACAGGATATATTTTGACTTAAAGCTACTCAGCACAGCTAAACACACAGACACACACACTGACACACACACAGATGTGAATATGGTAAATGAGGACAGAAAATGTGCGTTTCAAACCAATACATGGCAATATAAGTATAATAAATTCCATGTTGTCATGTGTAATGAATAGATTAAATTGATAAACAGGACAGGGAAGACAGAGAGCGTGAGTCTGTGTGTGTGTTTGTATATCCTGTCCTGAAAAATATGTCTACTTTTTTTTTTTTTTTTTTTTCAAATGGCGCATTATTTTATTTTTCTGATCTGGCACGACACATGAGGTCAGGACAAACTGTAAGCTGCAGAAATTGCATTAAGTGCTCCATCTGTGGGGTTCAGAGGCAACGGTCTTTTCATATTTTATCGTCTCACACTAATGAAACTTTTTTTGGCCTTTCCTTTTATGAATGGATCTAAAACTATATAAAAGTGGTTGTAATGTAGCGCACAACTTGTATGAGAAAAGTGGGAAATCATCATATAACACTTAACGTTAATTACCTTTAAATACCCTTTTTTTATTTTTTTATCCTGTATTTTAATCTCTGATGTGCTCTCAGCAGTACATGTTGTAATGTAATGGTACAAATAATTGAACTTTTTTTCCCCTCCACTACCTGCAGAGATCTGTCTGCTGACCCGAGGCAGGAGGACAGCGAGCGTGCGAGCAGATAACTACTGTCGCTTGTACTCTCTGTCGGTGGACAACTTCAACGAGGTGCTGGAAGAGTATCCCATGATGAGGAGGGCCTTTGAGACTGTGGCTCTCGACCGCCTGGACCGCATCGGTGAGTCCTGTGCCAAGGGATTAAACCTATAGGAACCTATTTCATGTTTTACGATTGAATATTATTTATTATTTCTATGTTGATGTTTAATTTTGTTTGCTCCTCTTCGGGTTTGAGTAATAGCAATGATATGGAATTTATATGTTATTGGTAGTACACAAAACTACAGTGCATATTTAAACACAGGATTCAACAAAGCTGTGCCAACAATTTGCAGTACAATTAGATCAGAATCAAAACACTCACATTAAACAGTGGATTAAATTTGATTTAATAAAGTAAATCAGATCATCATTATTTTCACGTTTATGCATGTTCTTCAGACTTTACCAAACGTAGAAATCTTGTATAAATGCCACAACAAACAATTTGTTTAACACTCAAAATAATATATGAAATATTAACCAAATTAAATAGGATTGTAAATGTGAAAGGTCCATATTTTAACTGACATATGTTTATGTTCATTCTGCACTCTGCAATGGTTTGGAGGATTGGCAGCATTAAAGGGTGCTTGTTTTTCCTGGGACTATCTAATCAGGGTTGACTGTCAAGGTATAGATTTATACACAAACAGGCATTTTCTATTAGAATAGTTTCTGTTTTTATAGAGTTTTTTCTTTTTGAAGGAGAGTGAATTAATAAACCTTTTTTTGCCTTTCACATACAGTAGGAGTTGTGTGCGTATATAATCTGTGCTAAATTTTGGATCCCACTGCTGTGGTGTAACGCCTCACATAGGAACTGAACATCCATGTAAATTGGTTGCAGATATGTTATGTCATGCTATCACATTTAGAGGCAAGGCTGGTGCTACTGAGATGTCCTTTATAATATGTCGTATGCGCTCATTACACAAACAAAGAAAGAAAATAGCCACACTTGTGTTTTCTTAACAGGAAAGAGGAACTCTGTTCTGCAGCATAAAGTCCAGCATCACCAAAGTTCTGGCACACTAAACTTCCAAGAGAGCGAGATCATCCAAAGAATAGTGCAACATGACCGTGACATGGCCCAGTGCACGCAGCTGATCCAGACCAGCCTAAACCCTCCCCCTACTCCCCCATCACCCACCCCGGTCATCTGGGCCCCGCTGGTTCAGGCCCCGCTCCAGGCAGCTGCTGCCACCACCCCACTGGCTCTGGCCTTAGCCCACCAATCCCAGCTGCCTTCCATCCTTTTCCACCATCCTCTGGCACCGGGGCCCCTGAAGGACCCCACCAGCCATCCGAAGAGACTACATGTTGGAGCAAACCCTTCCAGCAGCTGCGGGTCAGGGCCCTGTTCTCCTGCTAGCTCCACCAAATTCGGATTTGGAGTTGAGACTCCCACACTGACATCCCTCAGGACACACCATCTCTCCACTCGGCCCTTGTCACCCAAGCTGATGTCCCAGCCCATCTTCACCAGCAGTCTGCAGCCTCTCGGCCCCATATCCTCTCACCAGCCCCCACCCCATCCTCCCCACTCTGGCATGGCCTCAGTCTTCCCCATTAGCCAAACAACTGTCTCCTACACCTGCTCCGCTCAGCTCCACTCTCAGCCCTTCCAAGGTGCTATGACAACCCCGCCACACCCGATAGGTTTTCTCCAGCAGGGGGCGCCGGGGAGGTTCACAGCGAGATTCCCAGCCCCCTCTGCCTCCACCATAAGCCCTCTGATCTCCAGCTCTGTCGGCCCCATACTAAGCCAGCTGCAGCCGGCCTCTCACGCCACCACACAGCAGATAGGGTACGGTCATGACAGAGCAGCCAGGACATCCAGCGGTTTCACCCTCCCACATTTTCCCTTCATCACCAGCACCCACCCCTCCAGTGGATTTATTCAGCCAGGGTCTGCAGTCGGAGCTGGGGTCGCAGCCTCCCTGGTGCAGCACAGCCTTGCGGGTCTCCAGTCTGTTTTCCTCCCCCAAGTTCTCCCCGAGCACTCAGCCCTCGCCTCTCTTGCCCAGTACGGCTCCGCCGAGGACTCGCCCTGCTACACACCTCCAGCCCACAGTCCGAGCGTACAGAGCCCTGCGAGGGGAAGGACTGTTTGCCACAGTGAGCTCCCGAGCACCGTGGGCTCTCACAGCCCTCTAACCCCGCAGACCTCATGCCCTGTGAGGGTAACCTGTACCCTCAAAGAGAGGGCTGAGTCCTCCGGGGATCTATTTACCCAGGAAATAAAGACTGTCTCAGGCTCTCACAGCTCTATACACCAGGAAAGGCCTTTGGCCATGATCGGCTCCTCAGAGGGGGTAGCAAGGGCATCAAGCCTCTTCTCCTCCCCCATAGCTATTAGTAAACCCTACAGTCCGATCCCAGGTCAAGCCTCTCCTGTCAGTCGGACACATGCAGGATCCGAACCTCAGAACCAGTCCGTTGGTGTTCACTCTCCTTGCGCTAGATCCCCCGCTAAGATGTTAGAGACCGAACTCAAACAGTCCAAACTTCCATCCAACTTGTGAGGTTCAGACACACCCTCCTTTAATGCCTGAACAAAAGGGAGATCCTCTCCTTCTTGGCATTTTTTTAACCACTAAAAGTAAAACCACTAAACACAAAAAAAATTTAAATAGGAGGGTGTGTTATTCTAACCAGATTGGAGATCAGTGGTTTAATTTTTATCAGAGTGAATGGATCGTGGATAATTATGGACAATGATGGACAGTTTTTTCTACATGATATTGCATCTTTGAATATAGTAATAAATTGATGGATATATATAGCACCTCATGAAAATATCAATTGTTCTATGTATTGTATTATAACCACACTCTGTGATTTGTTATAAGTATTTGTTTAAACCCCATTGTCCAGGCAATTTTGTGTAACCTTTTAGCTGCACCCGGTTAGTTGGAAATTTGTCCACAACTGTATTCAGTTATGATTGAAACCAAAAATGATTTTCCTCTTATTTTGATCCTTTCCCAGCATTCACACGACACACTCTGTGAATGCAAGGTTACCCCCCCCCCCCTTAAGAGATTTGAGGAGAGACAGACCGTGCACTTTGCTCGTTTCAGAGATCACCTGACGTAATGTTTTGATGACGGCATGTCTTCCAAGATAGCGTTTCAGCAATATTGCACACCCAAAATGGGTCACACAAATCAGATCACATAAAAAAAAAAAAAAACTGAAATAATGAATGTAATGTAATGTTTGTCTGTCTGAGTGGGAGAAGTGGGATTCATTTTTGAATGTGTTGAACTTGAGGCCGATGATGGTTCTTTTTTTAAGAAGTACTGGAAAGTGTAACCAGTTTCGTCGCTCCATAACTGCTCCGGTGGTGGCGAGGTGCAGAACTGATGCCAACGCATTTCAGTTCGACAATAACTCTGGTACAGAACATACGCCTGAGCCAAGGTTTGTGCCATCAGCATAGTATGCAATAATCTGTGTTTTTTTATGGGTATACAAAGGTACTACGAATCGAAGCACTTGAGTCAGTGAGTGAGATTCTGTTTATAGTTAGAAGAGATTATAACAAGGGAATTTAATGAAATGAATTTAAAAGCAACTGTGGATAATCAAACATCCTGAAACCAGCAATGCACTAAGACTGAGCTGAATGTTTCTTGCACCAGTCAAAGGGCTAAAAGCAGTTACTTGGACACACGGTTAAAAAGAAACCCAGATGGGTCATATTGCTGCATATTTACCTCTTTTATTTTACATTATTTGATTGTAAAATTTGACATTGTTGTTGAACAATTGCTGCTTTGTGATGCTATGCTGAATCAATAAGATGTGTATCACTGACTGCTTATTTTATTTAATTTTTTTTAAACCTTCTACTTGTTAATAAGTTCATGTGTTTAGATGATACTTCTCTCTCTCTCTGGACCTGTGAGCTGCTAACTGGTCAGCAGGTCAAACCATCGAAGCATCCAGTCCAGTGGCTGAAGCTGCCTGGTGACTGAACCGGAGGTTTGCTGTGACTCTGACCCCCCTGAGGGAAGAGAGATACTATCAGTCACTAGCCAGTCACTGCCAATGGGCTCGATCAATCCCTCATTACTATTCTCCTCCAACCCCGCACCACCACACCACCTCCCAGAGGCACCGGCTCGGACTGAGTGTGAGGTTCCTTTGAGTGAAACTTAAAGGTGTGTGTGTGTGTGTGTGTGTGAGAGTAGGAGAGGAGGTGTCAGTCATTCATGCATTTATATATTTATTTCTCATTTTGCTGCCTTTTAACCAACAACTCTGATCACCTATGTATGTTAGGCATATTTTATTTTAGCTATTGAATTCAATGCAATAAAATAACATATGGTCAATGATGCTCGTCCTAGCTGTTGATTTCTTTTAAAGAGCAGAGCATGGCATGAAGGAGAATCTGATCAAACCGCTGGTGAAGTGTCAGACTTTAAGCCGGATTATAAATTGAGAACTGCATGGTGTTGCTCTGTGCCAACATTCAAAATAGCCAAGATTAAAATCTGTTATTCGACTCAAAGTACAAAGAAAATTATCTGCCGTTTTCATGGAGTGATAACTGCTGGATTAGTGAGTAAAAACAGACATTTAATTCATTTCTTTTGCAAGATTGGATTAAAATAAGATCTTTTTTTCCTTTGAGATGACACAGCCAGGTTGATCCAAAGCAGACAAAACGTTTTCATTTGCCATTCTGATGTTCCCGGTCCTGTAATGACTCCACTAGATGAGCTAGGTTTTTTGTCCATTGAGGTAAGGTAGCTTTAACCTAAGTACAAACAAAACAAATTTTTCCTCCAACCCCTGCATTTCAACAGTATACTTTATTAAAATGCTGAAAAACATCTCACCAGAGCTTTCTGGAGCTGTGATTTTCATGGAGACTCATGGTGTTCAATATTGAACAATAAGTAATTATGAAAGAAAGAATTGTATGATTAAATACAAACAGAATATCTAATATGGACATGTAATGAAAATGTAAAATAATCCAATAATAAACAATTTAAATGTACAGAGCATAGACAGTTATGTGATTGGCTGTTTGTTCTTTCACTCCAAAGCACATAAACGGCTTTGCTCTGTTTGTCTTGATTAACAGAAAACTGATAAAAAGCTGCATTATTAAATAAAACCATCACTGGGAGAAATTACTTTTGGAAAAGGACATTTGAAAATAGTTTAAAATATTAATTGGATTATATTTCAATATTATGGTTATATTTATTCACAAGACAGATTTTTTTTCATAATGTCTTATTTATTAATGAAATATAATAGCTTTTAGCTTCTTACTCAAGGCTTGGACTCATTCATTGTCCTTGGATTTGAGCGGACACGTCCTGCTACATAAACTTACTGTGTGAATATCAGTGTCTTTGTTGAGGGTTAATCTTGTTAAGAACTCATCTAAACCAGCAACTTCAAATTAGATAATTTTGGCATTTTAAAAGCTGTTGTTCTTTGGAGCTCATGGCAAGGGAACTTTTTTTAAACTTTAGTAGTATGTACTTTTTTGTTTATTTGTATCCTTTATTTTGAGTTAAATCCTTTATTTTGTAAAATCACTGCATATACATTTAGTCAGATATGCATGTTTTGAGGCACCCCATAGAGGCTTATGGGTTCAGATGCCGCTGATCATGAACTACAACGTCTCCGGTTCAAATCCAACCCCCAGAGCTTGTTATCTGTCATCGCCAAAACACAATCTAATGGCATAAAAGAGGAAAGTTGTATCTCACTGGATACTTGACATGGAAAATCCTGAGTAAAATAAATTATTCTTGTCTCAGTTTAGTTTGACTGTGATTACGAGAAAAAGACAAACACAGTTCACAGAATAATTCCTTTTAATGGACAGAAAACTTGAAACACATGACAGAAGAGTTTCCACTAAAAGTCTCTTGCAGCTGGATTTAGACAATAAATAACACGTGGATGACAGGACTCTGGGAGTTACTGTATGTGAACAACACCATCGAAAGTCCTTTGACGGAGCAGCCTGGTTTTTACTTTCTGTTGGCCACGAGGACCAACAGAAAAGAAAAGTCCAACACAGAAAGGTTACAGGAGAGGGGAGGGGGAGCGGTTACTAATGTCCTTTGATGAAGTTCAAGGCACCAGCACAATTCTCATAGTGTTGGTGTAACCGGAACCGGGGCGCCAGCCAGTCACAACAATGGCCACATCACCAGACTTGAAGAATTTGTGGTGTTTGCCTACGGATGGAAAAAAAAAGTTAGTGAAAAAAAATCGATTCAATTAATTAAATCTAAAGCCTTGTGATGCTTGCTGATGAACAAAATCCTTCCATACCTCTTGGCTTCTCATTACCTCCTAATAATTTTACTTTACTGTTAAAAGCGCTCTTATTCGCGGATAATTTCAAAACACATAAAACACTCACCAACTTCTAGGGCAAAGTTAACACGCAAGTCCACGTCCTCGGCCCAAACGTCGTTGGCCATCTTGGTGTAGAGTACAGGGTAGATACCACGGTACAGGTGGGCCTGGCGGGCGGCCTGGCCACAGCGAGTCACGGCAATGATGGGGGCACGGGGCCTGTACCTCGACAGCATGTGAGCGGACCTGCAGGTAACACGTACAAATTATGACTAAGATGTAGAATTCCATATATTACAACCTTGGCGGCTGTGGAAACAAGTTGTATAACACAACACTGATATATTGTCAACCTTTTAAGTTGATATGACAGTTGCAAACAGTTGCTTTGAACACATCCAGCAGTTATGTAGCAACAGTAGCATACATTTGAAGTTGTGTTTGTGTCCATCTGGCAAATGTAAGTCCAATAATCTCTCCTTTTTAGCTCTGTTTTTGGTCTCTATCAACACCTGAGGGAAATATTTCTTCAGCTGCTAAATGCTCCACTGTGTTCACCAGGTAGATGCTCACTGTGTCTGTTATTTGGTTTGGGGCAGGTAGTGCAAAGCGTTTTTTTAGAGCTGAGAGCGGTGAGTGAACCAAAACAGACAAGAAAGACACTGTAAAGCTCCATAGAGTTGAGGGGAACAACAGTCGGGAGATTATTGTCTTCATGCCTCCTTTCATATACAAGTAGTATTGTGATCAATTGTTAATACTGAAATGTGAACTACTTTATAGTTGCTTTAATGGTGCCATTATCATCCATCCAGCTGACAGTAGTGCATCTTCTGTATCATGTGTTATGAAGATGAACTCCAAAATGGAGAGGAATGAGAAGGGAGTTAAAATTAACTTGTGAAATGTGAGGGTTCAGATATCTAAAGGTCAAAAGTGGAGCACAGATTGTGAGTGCCATGAAAGTTGGCACACTTGATATGAGCCAAGGGCTTGTGTTGGGGAGGGAGCGGAGGCAGAGGGATAGAGAGATATTATAATGCACCAGTTTCTTTGCTCACAGTGGGCGTCGTGGGGGATATTATGAGTCAGAGTTTATGGAGGAGAATTACAGGATGGACTTCTCTGAGCCTCACCTGCCAGTCTTGGTGAGCACAATGATGGCGCTGGCGCAACACTTGAAGGAAGCCTCAACGGCACCGATAGCGACGGACTCTGTGGGGTCACGGGTCAGATGGGAGGTGCGACGCAGCTCCTCGAACATCTGCCTGTGGAACATGGCTGCCTCGGCTTCACGGGCAATCTGAACATGTGAAAATGAAAATATGAAAAAGCAGATTAGAGTGGTGTCAGGCTGCAGTCACACAGCCAGTTTTAACTGCAGGAGTTAGTTTGTATTTTAAAGGACAAAACAAAGGGTCAGTTAACCTCAATGCAGAGGTCTTCATACCTGAAAGCACACTGAGACATGAAGCTAAACAACAGCGGGGGCCATGATGTCCAGGGACTGTTGCTGTGCACTGCAGATCCTCAGACACATGCTAATTGAGTAATATGATCACACAGTTAAAGCACAATGCAAGAAGACAAGAAGAGATGTTTGGAAGCAGATGGACAGAGGGAGGGGCGGTGCAACAGGGATACACAAAGCAAGTTGAACAAATACTAAAACAAGTTGTTAGTAATACCCAAGCTGATACCAAGGATGTTCTCACAATGTGAAAGCTACTTTTTTTCTTCATTCTACATGATTGAGAAAATATAACTTACACCACAAAGCAAACACTACCTTCAGTAAAAGCAGTCCAGTCTTTCATGCAACACTTTTATTAATGTGTTGGTTACTTTTTTATTATTCATGGCCTTGGTCAAGGTTGATATCAGACTGTTTGGGATTGCTGGACACACCAAAATGCACAGCTCTTGTAAACTTCCATACATGACCAAATTAGACTGATATGACAATTACAAGAGCAGAATTCCTCTTCAGAAGCATTTTCTTTCTCTTTTAGGTGCAACAAGCAGCTTCAGGTCTGCACAAATCAGTGAAAGCCAGTATATAAAGCCCTGACAAAGAATAAGAGTGCAAGGCCATTAAGTCACCAGGACCAACGTGTTGCTTGATCATGTGAATTTGGTTGCTTTTGTCACAAAAATAATTTGCACAATTATCACATCAAATAAAAAAAACTAACCAAAACATAGGCATTGATTTTTAACATTGCTATCAAAGATGCTTATTATGCACACCTACACTGAACACGATATAGCACTTAAAGAATGAGACCAGTCAGCTCTTACCCTGTGCTGTGTGCGCACAGCCTCCAGGGGGTAGTCTCCCTTGGCGGTCTCACCACTCAGCATGATGCAGTCGTTGCCGTCCAGCACGGCGTTGGCGACATCACTGGCCTCAGCGCGTGTAGGGCGAGGTTTCTTGGTCATGCTCTCCAGCATCTGAGGAGAGACAACAAGACCCTCAGATACAATTTTGCTTTTTTAAATGTATGTTCACAAAACTTTCTGATGTCACTGACCTGTGTGGCGCAGGTGATGGGCTTGCCGACCCTGTTGCACCTGCCAGTCATCATCTTCTGGGCAATGAAGACCTTCTCTGTTGGGATTTCAATGCCCAGGTCTCCACGGGCAACCATGATGCCGTCACTAACCTCAAGGATCTCATCAAATCTATCAGACAAACAGAAACAGTTTAACAATTTCCCAAAGATTCAGATGTCCAGATTCAAGTGTGACCGTTGGGAATCCACCCACCTGCGCACACCCTCGTGGTTCTCCAGCTTGCTGATGATCTTGATGTCTTTGCCCTTCTCGCCCAGCACCTTTCTGACAGCTTGAACGTCAGCAGCCTTGCGGATGAAGGAGGCGAAGACCATGTCTACACCCTGCTCCACACCAAACTGCAGGTCCTGAATGTCCTTCTCAGACACAGCAGGCAGGTCAACAGCAGCTCCGGGCAGATTGACACCCTTCTTGCTGCCCAGCAAACCGCCATTCTCAATCTCACACATCAGGTAATTGTTGCCTTAGGACGCACAGAATCAAGAGAAATATAATTTTCACAAGTCAGAAAAATGAAGTTGAAGCAAAGTCTGCATTAAAAGACAGACAAGATGAGCCAAACAGATGATTGCTTGTGCACTTACCAACTTCTTTGACCACAAGGGAAATCAGACCATCGTCAATGTAGACGTGGCTTCCGATCTGCACAACCTTGGTGATGTTCTTGTAGTCGAGCCACAGAACTTTCTCATCACAATTCTCCATGTACTGGTCATCGAATGTGAGCTTGATGGTTTCACCCTTCTTGAGCTCAACCTCAGCAGTGCCACTCTAAACAAGAGCAGGGAGAGGGAGCATGTTCATTCTCAGGATTGAAAATTACTGCATGAAACCTTCAAGCAATTATTTGTGTAATTAATAAAAATTGGCCTCATTGGAGCCTCGGGAATTTGGATAGAACTCACGCCCTTGATAAGTCCGGTCCTGATTTCTGGTCCCTTGGTGTCCAGAGCGATGGCCACTGGTCTGTAGTCAACAGATCCTGGCCCGAAGCTCTCAGCTGCCTCACGGACATTCTTGATGGTCTCAGCATGGTACTGTATGATGGAACGGCATAAAAACTAATTATATCACCATAGAAACTTTGATAAATCTAGCACAGCATAAAAAGTGAAAGAATTTAAATTAGTGAATCACACCAGTCAAGTCATATTAACTTAATATATATTGCATCTTTGAGATATATATAGATATCTATATCTATATAGATATCTATCTATATATAGATACAGATATCTATCTGTATCTATATCTATAGATCTATATCG
>JAVQJD010006672.1:0-15298 GCA_036023655.1 Nannoperca australis
CACGTTTGAAAGTGGAGTTTTTGTATTACAAAATGGTGTCAGACCTGCAAGAGTTTGTTTCTGTTTGGGGAGTCGGGAATGTTTTGTGTGGGGTGGTTGGGGAATCGCTTGTTCTCAAATATTTGAGAGAAAAAAAATAAAAACATTTGTTTCTTTTTTGTGTAAATATGTATAGTGTGTTTGATGGTAATGGTGTTGTTTTGCTAAATATGAAGGAGCTGGATCAATAAAAGATTGGTCAAAGATCAAAGGTCTCTTCTCTTCTCTTCTCTTCTCTTCTCTTCTCTTCTCTTCTCTTCTCTTCTCTTCTCCTCTCTTCTCCTCTCCTCTCCTCTCCTCTCCTCTCCTCTCCTCTCCTCTCCTGTGGTCCCTCATTTTGTAGCCCAGGTGCTTTCACCAGACAGCCCAGGAGAACCTCAAAGTAATCTGTCACTCTCTGCCTGAGAAGGCCCATCTGTCCTCTGCTTGGGTGTATGTGGGAGAATTGTATATGCACCCGAAGGTTATTTGTCTGTGTGCTTCATGAATCACCAGTGATGGTGATTAGGAGATATTTATGAGGACTAGCTGGGCATCTGTTACCTGCTGATAGAGGCAGAGAAAGGATTGAGGGAGCGGCAGGCAGAAAGAGGAACAAAGAATGATGGAGAGAGATGGCGGGGGGGGGGGAGAGATAGTAGGAGGAAGCTTTTACACCTTCCTCCTACTACCGGTTTGCTTTGCAGGCGGGATGTGGTTGCCATGGTGATGGAAAAGGAGGGCTGCAATGGGAGCAGAGAGTTGGGGTTCGCCCAACATAGTAGTGTAGCAGAAGTGCAACTTCTGACAGGGAGTGAGTCTGAAAGACCTTCGTTGGAATCTGTTTTCACCTCATAATTTTGGTGTGGGGTTTTGAACACATCTAAAAAGTAAGGAGATGAAAACAATAAATGAATTATGGCTTAAGTAAAAGAAGCATCTGTATTTACCATCACTATCATGTGAAAACCCTCATGTAAAAATAGCCCTCATCGCACAACCACGATGCATTTTATAGTTTATCCAATGGGGTTTGTAAGTGTTTCATTAGCCTAAGCATGTGTAATTTTCTCAACCCATAGAAAACATTATGATCCTGTAATTGGGATTTAAACATAAAAATGACCAAATTTGAAGCCATAAGCTTTCCACGTGGCGTTAAAATAGCTAGAAAAGGAAATGAGGTTTGTAGTAACAAAATGAAATATGATACAAAAAGGAATCTATGCACAGCACTGTGGTGATTTTCTACTGAGATTCTTCCCTGTTTTTGATTCACTTCAGTTTTAATTTGGTGTTGCAGCTGATTGCTGTTAATGCAAACTCAGCGCTTCCTCCATGTTTTCCTTGTATCTTATTAAATTCAGCATAATCTCAACAGCTCTAATTCCACCAGTACAAAGGCCATCCCAGAATCACTCTGCCACTTTTTTTATGGAGAAATTATTTTTCTCTCATTGAAGTCTGTTCTACACCTTTTTGATCAATGTTAAGCTGTCAGTAAAACTCAGCACTTCCTGCTCAGTGCTTAATATTAACATATTCCCAGCAGCTGAAAGGGCTAAATCCCTGTCTTTAAGGGAATGATTATGATGTGAAACATCTGCATAAAATAAAAGAAGTGATTGAATTTTATTAGTGGAAACATCTGGTATTTTTCAAACTGCATTTTACTCTATTCTGACTATGAGCCATGCTAAATTTGCATTCACTACCACTATTGTAGAGATTTGGGTCTCTGGCAAAGCAACATGTACAACATGTAACCAAATAATTGTGAGCAGATGAGTAGGCAGGCCGTTTGGTTAGCCAGAAAGTTGCCCTGAGATCCCTATGCAGTTAGGTGAAATTGCTAGTCTGGGAGGATTCTGTGTTTAATTTTGTTCGGACTCAGAGACAAGTGTAAAAAATGTAACTTTATTTGGAAACATCAGGAGCCTCTCTGCTTGCCTCAATATACGTTGTTTTGACAGAGTTTCTTAAATCTCTACACCAGAAGTGGTGGTTGCAAAGTTAGTATGACCCATAGTAAGATAATAATTTCTCCATAATTAAGAAATTAAAGGACTGCTCCTCTGATTTAGCATTGCACTCATATAAATGCAATAATGGACAGTTTTAACAAAAAGGATCAAAGTCTATGCAGAAGAATCAAAGATACTGTCTTTTTTTATTCAATGCATTCTTGACGCCTGCATTACCCCCAATGTAACTCAGCCACCAACAGTTCAGTGGGAGATTCAGGTATGTTATGTTACTAGCCTGAAGCCGCTAGCCTCAAGCAGAGATGAGGAGTGGCCTGCAGAGACACTTCTTCACAACCCCAGATTTTAGTCTCAGGGGACATCACTTGAGAGGACATTTATCAGATCATACATAGCTCCCTCTGGAGCCACAAAAGACTTTACACAACTTTTGTAAGTTTGCAGTGCCACATAAGCAGTAGTACTCCCCAACACCTGTAAGAAAATGTAGACATTTGCAATTCCCCTTTAAGAACCAGTTTGAGAAACAGTGGAATTTTCCTTGTCATTTTCCTTTCCATAATGTACATTATGCTGAATGTACCCCAGTGAACACAATTTTCACCTTAATCAGGGCTTTATCAGCCTTCATGTGTTTGTGCAGGACACCCCCCTGGGGGTTACTCTCTATTTCTCTGCCCTCATATTTTCCTGTTTTGCTCCATATCCACCCCTATATCTTTTCTCTCTGATTCTGAATTGTGATGACTTGGACACATGTTTTTTGTCTCTGTGCCATCCTGAATCGATATCCCACACACTCTCCTGCGAAGTCATGGCCGTGGTCAGCTGTAGATTTGACTGACAAGACAACAAAGATACCTAAGATGTCGTTTGGTATCCCTGCTTTTCTCTCAGGGTCCAGCAGCTGACTGAATCATGCTCAGTCACTCACACACTAACACATGGGCACACAGGGCCATAATTTCCCCTGCTATCTATTTTAAGAGGATTTGCAGTCCTCGAAAAGAACACACACTATAATTTAGCGGTGCATAACTGCAGTGTTGCAAGAGCAGGCAGCATTAAAGGTATCTGAGTGCACTGAGAAAGAACTCCAGACAGACAGACTGACAGACACAGCAGGACAACTCACATCATTCTTTTATCTCTCACTCAGTCTAATGCTATGTTCTACTAAATTGCTCTATATAAAATGAAAATAACACCATCCACTAAAATAGTTGTAATGGCTCAGTGCTCTTGTGGAGACAGGCGAATTTGTCGCAGGTTTTGGCTGCCGTGCTGTCAGCATGTGTCCTCTGCTCAGGATGACGCACAGCTATAAACAAATGAAGTATCCGGTAATCTGTCTTCCTGTTTCTGTGTGGGCGTCGGTGGAAAGCAAAAGATTTAACAAAGGGACAGAAACATGGCCCTCCGTTTACACATCTTCCACCATGTTTCGTGTTTGTCTCTGTGTGTGAAAGTGCGCCGTTGTGGAGGTGATAGAAAAAGAAGTGAGAATAGTAGCGGGCAGCTGCTGTGTTAAAAGTTGTGAGCTCATCTATTTTGGCTGTTGAATCAGGGCTCCTGCACTCGACCTTCAAAGGCATGTAGTGTGATGTGGAAACGCAGACGACTTTGAAGTATTTCGTTTTATTCGTTTAAAAACACACACAAGTAACTTCCAGTTCCACATTCAGTGTACAGACAAGAGAGTGGTATCAATTTATCTCACCTAACCTCTGACAAGAAAGTGAATTAATAACACAAAAGTAGTATTTTCACTTATATACTGTTTTTATTCATTCAGTTCAGTCAGCTGGCAAGTAGCACCAGAAATACTGTACATCCCTATGACGAACTATGATGGTTAATCCAGGGTGCTAGAGCTTCTCATCTAACGCTTGACAAGAAATCGAACAATTTCCCTACATACATTCTAATGCAGTTGCATATTGATAAAGATTTTATTTATTAAGAATTAAGAATTAAGATAAATTTATTAGGAGTAAGAAACTAATTTGTACTATAACCCTGAAAAAATCTGGTTGAGCTAAGTGTTTTATTTGAAAGCCATAAAAGCCAAATACAATAATTGTTTCATATTTAATCAAGGTCGAAAATACAGCTATCAGCTTGATAATGATCCAACTCATTGGTGCTTCTCTTTTACATCCAGCATGAATAATTTTCTGTGTTTGTACTAAATTAGCATATTTGCCAAGAATGTGAGACTAAGCAAGGATATAAAGGTTATTGAAGAACATTTACTTAGAAAGTATCAAATATGACATTTTGTGATTTGATGATCTCATTAATAACATTTTAAAGACTAATGACAGAAATGTTGAAAGTTTGATTTAAAATGAGCAGTTAGATTGCAAATTATAGAGATTATGAAATTGTAAATCATCGTCTTGGTCAGTTATCACACAAGAAATTACGTTATTACCTTAAGTAAAAACATTTTTTTTACATTTTATACACTAAAGTAGTTCTAAACTAAACTTAATTAAAAAAACCTATTGTGAGATTAAATTATTGCAAAATAATTGCTGTGGCTTTAAAATGTTGTAAAAATAAATGTAATACCATAAGCCTTGAGTATCAGAGGAGGCCGTAATGTGCTGCACTTGTAGCGTTCAGTGTCTAAGCAGACGTTCAGATTGAAAACAATACAAATTTTGCTTGTATGCGAGTGACATATTTGTCCCACCAATTGAAGAGATTGTAGAGTTTATTAGTTTTTATTTCTGTGAATTGACGTAAGAACCTGTGCAGATAGATCTTTCTTACCGAGGCTAATGGGCATTTTTCCAACCATTTTTACTTTGCTATTTCTCATGTACTTAGCACATAAGCTAGGACCATGACATCGCCATTCTTTGTGTTTTTTTGACATTGTTTGCAGCTAGGCAGCTATATGAAGATGACATCACATATTTTAATCTTTCCTACAATGTCTGGTTTGTTAACTGCTTCTCAAACTGGCTGAGTTAGCCAGCCCTCTTTAAATCATTAAACAAATCAGAAATGTGGGCCGTGATTTTGAGGTCTGGAACAAGGCTACAACTTTGTCAGCAGGTGTTTAGAACTCTTCACATCATCCTATTGATGCATTATAACTGAACTCATGTAACCCTTCAACTTCTGCACTCTTATGCACAAACAGGAGATCACTTAATAAAGAAAACACCCATCTTATCAATACTGAGAGTGTGTGAGTGTGAGTGGAGAGGAATTCCACTTATAATGAAGGGGGGATGGAGAAGAAAGCCAAAAAGGTAATAGGTTCATTTCATTTGGAAGGATAATGAGGAATCGATTTCCCTAAATGTAAGCGGAGATGAAAGCAAAGTGGCACCTCGCTGCTGAGGAAGCGCTGGCCTCGAAAGGAAGTAATGAAGAAGAAAATGTCAACATGCAAGGGGGAACACTGCACGATAAACAACCTATTAAAATAACATATAAGCGCTATTGAGTCTATCAGTAAGCTCTTTTTTTTTTACCTGTCTGGAAAACAATTTAAAGGTAATAAGGAAGAAATACATAATGTGACTCATATCTTTATAATGCACTGCACTTGTTGTTATATAAGCACACATTTAAATGCATGGACACACACTTATACATCCTAGTGGCTCTGCACACCTAATTGTTAATATTTTGTACCCATTGACTTAAATGCTGCTTTACACATATACACCATCTCAAGACATACACACTTACTCTGAACTTATTTTTGACCATGTACACACATTCTTTGACCCACACACTCTAAACCAATTTAGTTGGAGCACACACACACACACACACACACACACACACACACACACACACAATCCCAGGACATTCATACTCACTTTAAGGCTATTTTCAACCACACAGACACACACAGCTGCAAATGCACGCACAGGCATATCATCCTCATCCTCAATTTCTAACTATATTCAGCTGTGCAAAGCTATTATATAAACACACATACCTTATCCATAGGATCATTTTGTATACATTTTCAAACATGCATACATACACACACACACACACACACACACACACACACAGTCTCTTCCAACACATGCACACTCACACACACACACACACACACACACACATACATCATCACCAACCATATGCACTAATTTTAAACCCATTTTCAATGTGCGTGCACACACACACACACATTTGTCTCTGTAAGTGTGTGTGTAGCTCTCAGCAGACCCAGAGCAGCAGACAGCAGCAGTATCTCAGCTGAAGTGTACAGACACACACGCACACTCTTCCCCTCTGCTCCCTGCTGATTAAGGCTTTTATAATTACAACCCTCCGAGTGCCCAACTTGTTCGCACTTCAAAGCCGGCCGGCCATGATTGGGGGAGGAGAGGAGATGCAGCGTTACACCAGAGCTGTCCTATCATTTCACTCCAATCAATCTGTCATCATCTCTTTTCTTGTTGTATCCTCTCTGATAGAAACTCATGAATACAGTATATACAGTACAATCAAGTAATTAAGCAAACACACATCAAACAGGTAAACTTTAAGGAAAAGTTTTGACTTTTTGAGGTTAATGCTAATAGAGGTCATGAAATACATGGTTTCTCTTTCAATTTCATCTATCCTTTTTTTCACACTGGACACATTGCTGCAGTGTTTTTCTACAAGTAATATAAATCCATAATCCTCTTTCAGTGCAGAAAAGCAGCTCGTCATGATGCAACAGCAGTGAGAGACCTTAAAAGATGAACAGTTGGTTTCATTGCTAAATTAATAGCTTGGGTTATTGCTCTCTTGGTCTTACTGTCCAGCTGTTGCAAATCTTCATGTATAAATTCCAGTTCATTTTTTCCAAATAATAATTGGATAATACAAACGTTTTCCTCAAAGACATTTTTGTTTTGTTCTTTATCTTGTGTTTTTGGCTATGTCTAAACTGTAATAGTTGCTCTCATTTGTCTGATTTTACATTTATACTAACGGTAATAATTCCTTTTATCTGTACTGGCTTTGAAGCAATACTTATGTAGTTTGACTCTGATGTAAATAATGGGGTACAAACTGCATAATCCTCTTAGCATGCAAACATGCGTCCTAAAATTCAGCTGACGCTTATTTGAGAGGTCAGCAGTTAGTCAGACAAATCAAGTGGGGATCTTTGTTCTGGTAGTCAACCTTTTTCACAGTGCAATGCAACCTCTGGCAACACACTGTGCTATCAATTTCTGATATTCAATTTTTTCAATTCAATTTTATTTATATAGCGCCACATCATAACAAAGTTATCTCAGGGCACTCTATCGCATGGAGCAGGTCGAGACCAACTTCCACACACACAAAGACCCAACGTTCCCACCATGAGCAGCACTAGGCGACAATGGCAAGGAAAAACTCTAGAAAAATAGCAATTTTAAACGTTCAAATAATTGTTTTAATATCTAAAACAATTATATGAAGGGACATTTGCCAGAAAATATTGTGTTGAATTCAATATGGAATATTATTTAATATATTCAATACTAAATAAAACATATACAATTCTGAAAAATGTTTCTGTAATATATGTGCAATATTTGTAAATATATCTTGAAATACTACATTTTTGAGCAGCAGTTTGTTCTTTAATTACATTTCATTTAAAAATCAATTTTCTTCTGAAGCAATGTACATGTATGTTTGGATCAGTTAAATAAGCCAAATTGCTCTGATAATTTTAATTTAATTGGAAACAAAAGGGGAAAAAAACTGATTTGTTACTAACTGAATTAAAACTCCACAGGCACACGTTTGGTAACTGTCTAAATGTATAAAAGACGAGGTAACTCAGACTGGGGTAGAATATCTGGGTGGTGGGCTTTAATCCAGAAGGACAAAACCAGAATATCCACCGAGACAAATCTTGTTTGATGGATCCCTGCTGCTAGATCCAACTGCAGCAGTCCGGTCTGGGAGGCCCATTGTATCGGAGACGCCCGAGAAGGAAGCACATTCACAATGTATTAGAAACGGGACTTCTCAGACAGAATATTAATTCACCAACAGCATGCTAAAAGCAAATTATCTTAATCCAAACCCACGCCTGCATGTGCATTCTCTCAGTGGGATTGCACAGGTTTAATATGGTTGTTACTCTGTTTATCTGCTTACACAAAAAAGCTTCAAGCTTGAGAAACTTTTTTTTTCTTTTGCATTTCTCAAAATATTACCATTTTTGATGTTTCACACTGAAATGTATATCTGTTCTAATAACAGCAATTCTAACACAATATAGAAATGATCTCATGACATTCTCTTTTTATCCCAAATGCAGATAAACACACAAGTGGAAATAAATTGTTCAAAGTAATGAAATAATGTCAAATAAAAATGTACCACTAACCTGCTCTTTAAATTCTAAACAATTTATTATTTGGGTGTTGCATAATTTTCTGGCCATTTCAACAATAAATATTCATTCAACAAACAACATCAATTTAACTGTCAAATGTCCTTCTTAGTGTAAATGAGCACCATCGTCTGGTTATGGCGATAAAGCAAAAGAGGGGAGTGAGGGTTAATAAAATAAAGAAAGGATCTGAGAGGGGGAAAAAAGCGGAGCGTATTGCAACACTGGCGTCTCCCTGGGATTTAGTATGACTGTCTGTGTATGTGTAAGACAGAGACTGACAGAGAAGGAGACAGCGTTCAGCTTTCCCAAGTGCTCAAGTGTGTCTAATTGTGTGAGTGCAATTATGAGCATCTGCTTTTTCATCTTTAATGTAAGCGTGTGTATGTGAGCACATAAACGTGTGTGTGTTGCAGCTGAAAATGTGCTCTGCTCTCGGCTCTGCAGTCTGAGGGCAGAGGCTGGGCAGTGTCTTTAAGCCGGCTCCGGGTCAGTCCAAACACTGGCAGCTATTCATGACCAGATCAAGTTGATGTGAGATTCTGTCCCTCCTCTGCCCCCCATTTCCATATGAATGTGGAATATGCTAAAGAAAAAAAACAAAACAAGCAAGATCCTTGTCCCAGAGAGCCACCGCAGGGTGAGAAAACACACATTTGCAGGAAGGACTCTACATCCTCCCTCACGGCAAATAGCAGAAATATTGGCATCATAAGCACATTTAGATAGAATAATAAAAAAGCAAAGCAGAAAAAAACTGCTTACACACACACACACACTCGTTCTCTCTATCTCTTCTCCACACACATTCAAACCCAGCCAAGGTCAACGCTGTTGTCAGCCTAGCAGCTTATGAATCACAACACAATAGCATACACATATTTAGAAATGCTTTATCATGAATGGGCACACACATATAGACAAGAACAGCTCCATGCAGGCTACATCCCAGCCACTCTGTATAAAGGGTTTAGCCAGACAAAGGGTTGGTCCTGAAAGACAAACAGCAGGAAGCAGGGAAACGGCAATGAACATGATGCACAGACACACGCATCAAACAACCCCTAGAAGCAGGGAGGAAAGTATTAAAAAGACGTGAAAGTAAAAAGGAGCAAATAGCACAGATCTGCATACCCTGGATGTCCTACTACCTGGCAGGCCCAGGCTGAAGCCGAGCGGCATCAGCTCACCTCGTCACGTGTCGTGGGCCTCCTAATACACACAGACAATGTCACACGCTCCTATTGTTCCACTGCCTCGTTTGGCCGGACACAAACCCCAGTCTCGTCTTAACTGTTTAAAGGTGGGCTCAAACCCAGAGCGCTGAGGCCATCTACTACCAGGAGGGATGAGGGGAGGGGAGACAGAGAGCCCAAATAGGGGGAACCCTCAGTCAGCTAGGTTTTTAACTGCTGCTGAGCACCAGGAGCCCAAAGCCTGCCGCTGCATTCAGAGCGTCCTTAGCTACACACAGACACAATGACCATCAAATCCCCTTTTGCGATGTAGCGGACAAAAACAGACTCAACTATAGGTTACCTTTTATATTATCAGAGTGGGTTGGACCCACCCTTTGTAAGCTATCAGAAATATTCCTGAGGTAAGAAACACAGTAAAGACTGTAACTCATAAACAAGAAGATAATGTGGCAGTTATTATAGTTATTGCATTAAATATATAATCATCTTGTGTTTCTTTTGTTTGTTCTTTGCCTTCTGAATATCAAGTCAATATTTTTTACTGGTAATAGTAATCAGCCAAGTCTTGAAAACAACAAAAATGAGAACCCTACATTTCTGACAAGGCATTAAATTGAGAAAGAATTAACGTGTACATATGTCATTATTTTGTTTTAATTAGCAGAGGCACCTTACACTTTTTATAACAGAATTCTAAATGAAAAAACATCTAATTTAGTTTATGTTGATTTAGGGTTTTTTCCGGTTCTTCCCGGCAGAAGAGTTTGGCATTTGTTCCCATTTTGCAGGAGGATCTCAGATCTGACTTAATGTTTTTTTTTATTTCAGCCTTTTAAGCAATAAGTGCGCAAAAAAATAGAAACTTTCAAAGGATATGTGGATTGTTTTTGTATCCAGTGTGGATGCAATCATGCACCAGTTAAAGGAGTCACTGCAATGTCAATAAAACACTTAGAAAACACAGAAACGGCACAAAGAACCACTCTGATGTGAAGAGCACTTTCCACTGAGGGGAATGTGTTTCAGTCCATATGTATTAGCAGTAATGTGAATGTAAAATGATCATTTGTGTAGGCATTATAAAACAAATAGCCTAAATCTGTTTTATTAATGTCAGGAGCACCGTGCACTGCTGGCCATAGTGCAATAATCATAAACAAACACAAACACAAACAAACTCTAACCCTAGCTCCGCAGAGGAAGGCCAACAGCCCACTATTTTGCACCAACATTGCAGAGTAATTTAATTATAACCATCCCATGTGCAAGTAACTACAGTAATGTAAATTCATAATTTTTATTTCTATTTTCCTGACTTTGTCCTATTGTAGGGAGAAACACTGGACTCTATTTCACCACTGCTAGGGGTCTAAATCACGGTGAATCCTGCTCCTCAGAAATATCTGTCACTGTGGCACAGCCTGTATACGTACATGTCTGTCTTCAGAAAGAACCAATCAGACAGCAGGAATGTTGCCTCCCCTGGTAAGACACAGGTGATATTTGTTAGGGTCGGTCACTGTAAGGCCTCCCCATGATTTACCATGTACACAACCTGATGATATTTACAAAATTGGGGTATGCTAATAATTTTTTTGCACTGTTCATCTACTATGAAAACCTTCCGTTGTAGTGACTCTTACACGGCTTAAAAAATAGACTGCTGCTTTCTGTGTCTGTGATATATTACAGCAGTTTATTTATTTTCAGCTTGGTCTGGTTACCATCAGCCCAGCGCCAGCCACCTGTGCACAGGCCCTCTTGTATTTACGTTTGCGATAATCACAAAGGGAGATCTCACCCAGATTGTGTGTCTAACAAAGAACGCTCTCTCCCGTCCGGATCAAAAGGTTACAAGAGACTCAAACAGATTAAAAACATGGAATGTTGGTACAAGATTAGAAATCATCATGTCAAAACAGAATCAAAGAGAAAACCAGAAACTTTGGATTTTTGTGGCTGCAGGGAATAAAAAAATGAGACTTGATTTTATCCTAGCTTTTGGACAACATCCTACTGGGCTGTTCATATCTTGACTGAGTCGTAGCGTGCGACCCTCTCCAGCAGCACGCCGGCCTCTGCCAGCTACACAAACAGTGAAAGAGAACATGACATCAGCCCTCTATCATCCACTAGACACTCTCAAGGCTCACGGTTCAGCAGGTTCAAATGCTCAGTGCAGATGGAGGCTCCTGTTCGCAAGTGGAAGTTTCCTTGAGTGAGACACTGAACCCCAAGTTGCTCCAGATGAGCAGCTCAGCTCCTTGCATGGCACAGGGTGGTGGGTGAAAGAGAAGCAAAAAGTATAAAGTGCTTGGTCTGCTATGGTATAGAAGCACTATGTAAATGCAGCCCATTTAACAGTATTCCTCGTATTACAGCCATCTTTTTTAAACTTTCCCCGAAGTGCTGGCCTGCTTAACTGACATTGGAAGTCATTACAAGAGGATTATGTTACGGTTTGGTCTGAACTGGATTTTCTTATGCCCCTAGACCCCTTCGCCCCCAAAAAGACATTAAACTGGTGACAGAGCGAGATAGACAACCGTTTGGTCATGCTGGGTGTTGATGTAAAGGGAATACAGTCTCTCTGGGCCATAAGCCTCAGCCGGCATTTGGAGGACTTTCCCTTCTGACCGCTCTAATAAGAAGGACCACGCTCACCAGGAGTAAACGCAAATCTCTCTCCACTCTGGCCAGCCCAGGCAGGAGACATCAATCCCCTCTTGCAATCACCACGTCTACATTCAAACAGATTTCATTACACCCTTGCAACATCACACCCTTCAGCAGCTAACAAGCGGAAATGATTTTGGATTTTTGACTCAGTTTAACAAACAAACCCCAACAAAGGCTCTAGATTTGACAATTGGCAAAGTGCAAACAAGTGTATTGTTTTTTTGTTTTTTTTTATGGGTCAGTCTCAAAATGAGGTGTCATTATCACAACATAAAACTGTCATAACCCTGTAGTGCATTTTTCAATTTCCCTATTACATGAAACACAGCCGTTTCTGACAAGAAAAATACAACCTTGTCTAAGTGAAGCAGAGTGAAAGCTGGAGGAAGAAGAAGGAACAGGAGAAAGAAAAAAAAAACAGTAGTCCACCATGTGGCTCACAATCTATTCATTGCTCCCGTTTAATTTCTTTTGGGTGCATAATCCTTTCAGTTTCAATAGCAAATTTAACAGTCCCCAAGGCCTAAGCACCAGACTGGTCAATACAAAACCAGACAACTAATTACTGAGCGCACCACGCTCTCCTCTACCCCCTCCTCCCTTCTTCCTCCCCTTTTCTCGACCTCATTCCTCTCTCTCTCCAGCAGCTGTGGGGTTCATGTACACAAGAGCAGCAGTCAGGCAGTATTAGGTTTCCACTTCCCAGATCTCCCTTAAAAGCCTGTCCCATAATGGCCCTTCAGTCACACAAACAAGCATAGGGTTTCGTACAAGAAAAAGCACACACAGTTGGACAACCACATGTGAATATATAGAACTTGAGCCATGTTGAAGATCCCTAACAGCTCTGCATGCCTACATTTGATTTCTAGCTTTTCTATTTTCTTAGTTTTTTTTTTTTTTTGGGGGGGGGCTTCTTAAGTGATCTTTCTTACTTAGGCTATTTGTTGTGATGATAATGTTTCCTAGTGGATAAACAACCCAAAAGTAAATTGAATGTTTACTGAGAGACAACAACATACACTCTCATAATGTCAGCAGTTAAGCGGTAGCTTTAAGAGCGTGTAATTGCCATGTAATTGACGCCTTGTTTTCCAGTAATAAATTAGAGCACAACTTGACAGGCTGTTGAGCTAATAAAAAATGCTAAAAGCTGACCTGCATCTGAGCAGTGAAGTGGTTAGTAGAGCTGAAACGAGCCGCCAATTAATCGATTACTTGATCAGCAGAAAATACTATTTTGACAATCAATTAATCATTTAAATCACTTTTCAATCAAATTAGCAAACATTCCCTGTTGCCTGCCTCTCCTTTGTCGAGATTTACTGATGTTCTCTGTTTTACATCACTGTGAACTGAATATCTTTGGGTTTTAGACTATTGATTAGGTAAAACAAGCAATTTGAAGACATTACCTTGGGATTTAGGAAACTGTGATGGGTATGGACATTTCATGATCCAAATGATTAAGAAAATAATTGGCAGATTAATCAATAAGAAAAATATGCGTTAGTTGCAGCCCTAGTGGTTAGTACTTTAAGGATCTGTTTTTAGAAAGCAAATTCAAAAATGTCATGCCTAATATGTGAAACCTAATATTATTTCTCAAGTAATGAAAACACAGTCAAACAACAACATCAATGATCATCATCAAGGGAAGTGAAATGAAAGCTGGTTATTAATTTAAAGTGAACACACAATAATATTGTGTTGGAGAAAACAGATTATTGGATTCTCCAAAACTAAGTTTTACCTTGGTTCTGAATGAAGAGATACCACGGTTGTATTTTGGCTCATTTCAAAACAGAGGGGGGTGCATATGGTGTGGGAACCCTCAGTTGACCCTATGACATATGGTGCTTATTGTGTTTTTAGTGTAGATGAGAAACAACTTATCCTCTGCTTCCCATGAGTAAATATGCCAACTGCGACAATGATAACGTGGTCATGATAGCATGCTCAGTGCTAACCCAGCCCCATGTTGCGTCGTGTTGTGACTGCTGTCCTCTGCTTTACAGCCACTATAAACAGGCACACTTTGATCATGACCCAACGCACACAGCAACTCAGCACATCCCCTAATTTGCTGATGGGTTTAAAAAGTCCCTCAGTTAAGATCACTTCCCTCAGATAATGAGAAGAGTTGCCCCCCCCTGTGACCTGAGTGGAGTGTCCTTTGTCTCAATCCTAATGTTTGCCTTAGCCCATTGTGACTGCATTATCCAACACCTCCACCCCTACTTGCCGCTCAGCTTTGAAGCAACAACCCTGCTGCATCACACTGGACTGCCCCTCAAAGAGGAAATACTAAATGTATGGAAGCCATTTCCCAGAGTGCCCCTGAGCTCTACAAGGGCTCCCCTCCCCCGTGGACCCCTCCCCCCATGTCTGTGTGACCACCGAGAGGCTGAAATGATTAAAGAAGCCATCTTTAGAATGTTTAAAATGGTGTAGAGAATCATGTGGTTAGAAACACTGGGCTTGACACACACGCATGCATACAACTGATTCCACAAAGGAGCCCTCCACCCCCTTCTCTCGCAAACAAAGAGGATGAGCTCCTGTCAGCTCGGAGACAAGTAGACAAATTGCCTCTGCTCTCTTGACCCGACAGTCCAAAATAAACGGCTCTAAAATTGATGAAACACAAAATAAATTAATGTCCAATAATATGTAAATTGGAAGCATCAAAGCACAAACAAAGCCAACAAAACCTTTCCAAATAGGCTGTTTAAATAGCAAAGATATAGCAGCAAGTTTGATCTTAGCATCTTTTCACTTATAGGGACATTTAATTGCAGATATGAATTTGGGTAAAGGTGGGTGGAGAAAGGGATAACAAAATGTATCTCCACTTGTGTACTTTGTTTTCTTCCAGTCTGCTTTGTGTCAGTAAGGACAGCTGGATAAGAAATGGATCACTGGTAAAGGGACACACAGACATGACATCACCCCCTTTATAACCAACTCACTGGAGGCCATTTGTGCCAGAATTCAATGCTTTGTGTGTGTGTGTGTGTGTGTGTGTGTGTGTGTGTGTGTGTGTGTGT